>VZUI01036080.1:0-53549 GCA_013401135.1 Cettia cetti | reverse complement strand
CTCGGCCGCGCTCGCCGCGTCCCTGTCCCGGCGCGTCCCGCGTGGGCTGCGGGCGCGGGCGGGACGCGCCTCGTCCCGCCCCCGCGGCACCGCGCCGTGCGCGGCCGCAAGGGCTTTTTGGGGGTGAGAATCCCTGCGGGTCGATCCTCACCGGTGCCATTGTCTGCCCCACGTGCAGGCCTTGGGAGGATTCGGTTTCGCTCATAGATGCGATTCCTCCCAGGCTGAGAGCGGCAAGGCGTGGTAAACAAAGAGGGGAGGTGAAAACTTGGAGCCAGGTCGTCACTATAGCAATTCCATCCTGTAGTGTATAAAGCACTTTTTTCTCTTTTTTTTTTTTTCTTCTTTTCTTTTTTTTTTTTTGTGGAAGCCCTTAATGACCGTTTACACGTGAGGGAGGAGAATGAACCAGACGGTTCACTAGCAGAGGCTTCCGCGGGTGGGTGGTGCTGGCACCAACAACTGCGCCTTACCCGTCATGCACGCGGCAGCCTAATTTGTGCAGGGATAGGCAATTGCAGTGTTGAAATTGGCTGGAGATGGAAGGCAGGCGGTGAGAAGGTTCTGTTTTGTATACAGCACCGTCCACCAGAATATTTTGTTTTCTTAAAGAGTTCGCTTAAAGCTCTCTGTGTCCTGTAAGAATGAAAACCAGAGCAGTTTTCTGCTAGGATAGCCTGCACCACCCAATATTAATTACCGCATATTACGCTAATCACGGAATGTAAAGTTTCCAACTGTCTGCAACAGCAAGGAGTTATGTGTATCTTATTGTCATTGAGAGGTTTCATGGGTGCTTTAAAATCTGGTATTTTAACCTCTGTAACAGTATAGAAAAAGTGAAAATGAATCATAGTCTGAAGGGGCTGAGAGAACAGGCTTTTACAGCGGCTAAATTAATTTTTATTGAAGTTATATGTGTTCCCAGTGTAGACCTTGATTCTGGATTTGGTTCTGATGAAATAAATAATTGTGGCTTCCTTTAGGGCCATGGGCAGTTGTAAGAGTTGCTCTGGCCTGGGATGCTGTTATCAGCTAAGATGTGAGGGCTTTCTCATTTTAAAGATCACCATTGCAAGCTCCCTTTTTCCTGATTATATAATGTTACTTAGGTTATCAGTTTAGTGGTGTTTTGGGTTTTTTTTCTTGGTTGGAATACTTTAAATATATGGGGGCCATCCATTTTAAGTGAATACACAGGTTTGTGGAACATTATGTTTTGTTCCTCATGAGTGATTTGTCCAGTAAGATGTATGAGTTTTGGTTTTTACACTTATTGTGCTTTAGGATATTAGGCTTGTAATATCAACATTGTTTTTATTTCCTTAGTTCTTTATCCTGTCTTGATTGCATGCCTGAGTATAGATTGTTTCAAGATACTATCATTAATGAGAAATAACTGTATGGATATACAAAGAGGAAATTTGTTTGTTCAGAAGTTGTGTAGTCGTGATTTCTGTAAAGCTTTGTGTGTAAGGCTCTTAACATTGTAGTTCTAAAGCGTTTAGGTGCTCAGTTGTTCGGAAATGAAGCGTTTGAAAAATCCTGTCCAAGAACTGATACTTCAATTTTTTGCAGTTGCATCACTGTAACTTTTTTAAAGAGGTGTAATTTGAAAAATAAAGATTGTATACAATGAAATTTGTTAATATCTGTCCCCTGATTGTCTCTGAGGGGTGTTGAGGTGGAGTAGAGGAAGGGCTGAAGCTTGTGCTGTCATTAGCTCCAGTGGTAGGAAATGTCTTTGCTATGTTGTTTGCTTTGATCCTCTCACGTGCGATCAGGACAGATGAAGGGCTGCTGAAGAGCCAGTGAGGGTCCTGAGTGTCAAAGTGCTGGTCAGAAAAAAGCACCCTGGAAAGTCCCTTCTGGGGATTTGGCTGTACTTACTCCTCCTACTGATTTGCAACAATGAAGTTAAATCAAAGCAGTGCTATGTGCATTTCTGCACGTGTAACTCATATACTCAGCTCAAAGTGAGGTGAACTCTTCCATTAGTGATAGGTAGGGAAGAAGGAAATTATTGTTGTGAGGAGTGGTCGTGGGGTTGAATGGGAAGCTGAGGCAGCCATTTTGTTGTTACTGTACTGCTGTGATTGAGGGCAAAGACAAACGGGCTCAAATTTACTGTTGTGGTGTAGGGTTTGAGTGGGTTCTAAAGAATAAATCATTTTAATCAAAGTCAGATGGTATTCTTCCTCTAAGTTAATGAAGATAAGCAGGAAAACTTGTTCTAGCTCTTGTGTGCCTTAGCTGTGTTTAAATGCAAGTCTAGTTAAAGTATGCATATAGCAATGTCAGGGGGTTTTTTATGTTGTATCAATGTATGAGTGACTTCAAAACACTGTAATATTTTCACTTTGCTTTATTAGGATTTTCTTTCTTCCTGGGGACAGTACTTGAATTTTTCAGAAAAGAACTGATTAATGGAAATTTTAACTAATTTTCTACCTCTTTTAACTAGGCATACAGAAAACTGGCCAAAGAATACCATCCTGATAAGAATCCAAATGCAGGGGACAAAGTAAGAAAGACTCATCTTTTTTTATATAAATACCTTAAGTTTGCTATTACAGAAGTATCTAAGGAACTGAATTCAGGTGTTGGGGGCTTGCTGTTTAAGCTGTTAAACAATGCTGTGAGAGGGAGCATTGTCTGGTCAACTTCTCCCCAGTCTCAAAATCTGCCATTTTACCTTGTGACAAAATACAGCAGTTGGCTGCTTCTCATTTGCTAAAATAATGTCAGCTGGCATTGGCATGTACATAGGAATTTGAAAAAGATAGTCAGTTTTTCAAGTTTTTCCAAAATGGAAAAACGTATGTGTAGAGATTCTTAAAACTGCTGCAGCATAAACCAAATTACATATGTGGGAAGGTTGAATTAGATTTGTTATGCTAAAAGCAATTCAAAAATTGTCAGTTAAGTTGACTCAGCTGATTATCCTTAACCAAATTGAAGTTCTGACCTTAGAGGTGAGCAGAGGTCACTGTGAAAAGATACTAATTTACCAAATACATTGATGTACGTTTCAGTAAGCTACTTAATTGTTAGTGTATTTTAAGAGCCCAACATCTTGAAGTCTTTGCTGTTAGTATGTAACTGTTGGGTTTTTGGCTTCTGCAGTATTGTGTACTTGAGGGTTTTCTTCAGTTGGATTTTTTTTATTATTATTTGTAAGAGATCTGGTTTATGCTAGTGAAGAAGAAAGCCAACTAAGTTTTGCAGTAAAATGTTTTATTTTATGGTAAGATGCAACAAAACTGAGCCCAAGTCTGACTTTACAGTCTTGCTAAGAACAAGTTATGTTAAAATGAGGTTGGAAAAGTGTTTAATTGTGTACCTTCTTAATTGATAGGTGTTCAGGAAGGAGGAGAAACTCGTAAAATGCTGCCTTGAAGTTCTAAGTTATCTAAGTTCTAAGTTATCACTGTTTTGACTCTGTTCCTGTTCTAGTTCAAAGAAATAAGCTTTGCCTATGAAGTCTTGTCAAACCCCGAGAAGCGCGAGCTGTACGATCGATATGGAGAGCAGGGGCTCCGAGAGGGCAGTGGGAGCAGTGGCATGGACGATATTTTCTCCCATATCTTTGGTGGTGGATTGTTTAATTTCATGGGTGGCCAGAGTAGGAGTCGCAATGGTAGAAGAAGAGGAGAAGATATGATGCATCCACTTAAGTGAGTACCTTGATGCTGCAACTTTTACTTTAAAGCTTTCCTGACCATAGAAACTCTGCTGGTTTCTATTCTTGATACTCTTCTCAGCTGAGATGCCCTGCAGTCTGCACTACTCTTCAGAGCTGCACATTGTGTGTAGAGCAGGGCCAGTCATGTGGAGTTGGTTAATCTAGAGACTACCAAATACTTTGCCAGGTTATTTGAATTATGTACTTTGTTAGCTTTATTTTCTTTGTTTTGCTCCTTAATTGTGTTTGGTAGTTCTAATCTGGAAAAACCTTCAACAGCCAAGTATTACTTACCAGGCAGTTTCTTGGGAAAGTGGAGGTGCTCTGGGAAGACTTGAATTCATAGGGCAATGCCAGCTGGAACTGTAGTTGAACCTCATAATTAATGGAAAAGTGTGTGTGGTGGTTTTGGTTTTGTTTATTTTGTCAAAGCCATTCTTGAATATCACATCTAATTGTGTTTTGGAGAGCTCTTCTTGCAGTCATGGCTGGCTTTTTGCCTGCTGAGCAGGTCCCTTTTGAGAACTTCAGTTAAGCAACATCTTTCCTGTGGTTGGCAAACTGTGCTTGGTGAAGTCTGTTTAACTTCACATGCTTGCTTATTTTAATAGCTAGTAACATACCATGGTATGTTATTAATGAGCTATGATTTTGTTGTTATTTGTAAATATTGATGCCAGGCAACTTGTCCTCAATACATTGAGCTGAAATTTCCATCCACTTACAAACCCTTTTTAGGAGAAATGCTAAAATGTGAAGTGGCCTTGGGGACATGCTAACCCCTGCCCATTAAACTCTCTTGTGTAGAAAACCCAATACAGGAGTAAGTATCCTATATGTGTTCTTATGTATTTATGCAATAGACAGTATTATTGTCTGGAGCCTTTACAGAGTTTTGTTTCTCACCTGCCTGGTAGAATTAAAAATAATAATTAATCATGACTGTATAATAGCACCTAGAATTCTAGATAAGCTTGTTTCCTATTGAGAAACACAACCAATCCTATCTGGTTTCTTCTTATTAACTTACAGCTTTTCTCTGAAACTATGTTCAGATTTACAAGTGTATATTGATATGTGTGGAATTTTTTTCAATAACTCTTTGGGGAAACCAAAATGGTGCTTTGAAATCTTATTTTGATAGCAGATTTAGTCTTGTTAGGAATATCTAGGGTTTTTTTTCTTTTTTCATTTGTCCTAGGCAAGTATTTTAATTACATGGGGAAAGTAAGTTGTTAAATGATAACCCAGGAGAAATACTTTATTTTGTAGAGTCTCTTTAGAAGATCTTTATAATGGAAAGACAACTAAACTACAACTTAGCAAGAATGTCCTTTGTAGTGCGTGTAATGGGTAAGTTTCTTTGTATTTTTGAGTTCTCTGGTTGCTTTGTTGGCAGATAGTGTAATGAAGGATCTCCTGTGTCAGATCTTTATCACTTTTTGACTTACTGGAGCCTGCTTTCAGACCAGCAGATTGTTGGACTTGAATGATGCTGTTGATGGAACTGGAACTATTCAAGGGCTTTGTTTAGGGGAAGGGTGGGAGGGCAGAGAACCGAACTGTAATTGGCAGTGCAGTTGGGCATGTAGGCATGTTAACCTGCTGCTGGAGGGGGTTTCTGCTTTCTTTCTGAAGAGCTTCCTTTCCATGCAACTGTTGCTGTGTGCTGCAGGCAGGGAGGGAAGGCTGGCTCCGTTCAGAAGTGCAACGCCTGCCGGGGCCGGGGCGTGCGCATCATGATCCGGCAGCTGGCCCCGGGAATGGTGCAGCAGATGCAGTCCGTGTGCTCCGACTGCAATGGAGAAGGTAGGCCAGGCTCTGCTCTGTTACTAAATGTGCTTGCTTGGATCCAGCCTTCTGCTGAAATCTCAGGAGGAACTAATCCAGGACACTTGTGCCCTTACCCAGTCTGCTGCATCTCACTCTGGTGGCAGCGTGGAGAAATCATTTTGTTCAGAGCAGCAGCAAGATTTACAGTGTTTAATGTACTGAAAAGCAGCCTAGAAGCTCGAGCAGTAGGGATTGATCATCTTTAAAAACACTTAGATGTGAATAATACTTACTGCTATTACTCCTGTGTTAAAGTAAAAACCCAAGATGTTGCTGGTTTAGGAGTTGTCTTTTTGCATCTCCTGATATCCAAAGCCTGTTGTAGGTTCAAAATGGGAACCTGAAGTTGAATTTTTAACTTCTTCAAATTAAGATGATATCTTTGCCTGAATTAGTTCTGTTTGGGGGTAAAAGTTCAGCACTTCATCTGATTTCTTTTTATGTCTTCTGCAGTTGGCAGAATAGTAACATCACCTTGTGGATGATTTTACTCGTCACAACACTCAAGCTATGAGGAGTTGTATTTTGTGACTTGTCTAAACATTTCATAAATGATGTTGTCTTTAACATTTCATATGCTTAACCTACATGTTTTGTAGTTTGAACTGCATCATAATGTAATGCTTTGTTTCACAGAAAGGTGGTGTAAGGTGAGAAGCATAGCATTTTAAGCCGAGTGCATCTGCTTGTGACACTTAGTACCAAAATTTTACAGTCCATGTGCCCTAATACTTTGGTTACTGTGTATAGAGACAAGAGCTCACTGGAAAAATAAAGGTGAGGTAGAACAGAGCATTGAAGCCATTTTGGATTGTCACCCTTCAGTTTGCTGGAAGCAGTAATTACCTTTGTATGGGTGAATCTGATGTGACCGGCTCTCTTTCCCTGTTTTTGTATGCAAGACTCCCTAGTTCTCCTGGCTGCATTTACTCAGGATTGTCTTGTGGGGATGTTCTGGGAGATGGGGCAGTCAGGGGACTTTTATTTTATTTTTTTCTTCCTTGTCCCTGTCTCAGCTAGGGTAAATAAAGCCTGGATTTCCTCTTGTAAAGAATTCATAAAGCAGTATCTAAATCGCTATTTGTATTGCAGAAATTCTTCAGCTTGCTTTCAAATAGTTTTTCCTAGGAATTGGATGTTACTACGTGAAAATCTCTGAACTCAAAATTTGTCTTTATTTAGGTGAAGTAATTAATGAAAAAGACCGTTGTAAAAAATGTGAAGGGAAGAAGGTGATTAAAGAGGTAAAAATACTTGAAGTCCATGTAGATAAAGGCATGAAACATGGGCAAAGAATTACATTCAGTGGAGAAGCAGATCAAGCTCCCGGTGTGGAACCAGGCGATATTGTCCTTTTACTCCAAGAGAAGGAGAATGAGGTAATGCTTTTGAGTTTCTTTTAAATGCCTTTTATTCCAGTTGTTAATATTTAAGTTATATAGATGGCCATTCATTTAAAGTATTTGATACAGTTGCAGCTCTGGGAGAGATGGTGAATAGCTTTTAATAGATTTATCGTGTGTAACTTGGCTTTCATGGTGAGCCAGAAAAAAACTGGGCAAGCCCTTAGCCAGAGGACAGGCAGCTTCTGGTGCCTCCTGATGCTAGTAGGAGGTTGCTTTCTCAGATAAGCTCAGAATGACTTTGATACAGTAGATGCAGTGAAGAGCCATTTAGGATGTTAACTTTATTCTGCTTTGCTTGTGACACTAACAAAATTCTAAGTGTGGCTTTTTTCCATGTCTTGTGACATGGCAGGGAACTCCTGATAAAAACCCCAGGTGGTGCTGTCTGTGTCTGCTACAATGGTTCTGGAAATAACACAAAATGGTGACGAAACAAACATTATTATTTTGTACTGGTTTGGTAAAACCTATGTTCACTGTATTCTGGACTATATACACTGCACTTTGGAATTAAATATTGCAATTTATCTTTTCCTGTTAAAACTCATGTGGAGTAGAGTTGAGGTGACTGCTCCTTTTTTAAATCTACTGTTAAAAAGTGTCAGGTATAGCTATGATGAAATAAGAAATAGTTTGTGTGTTGCACTTGAGGAGTGGTTTCCTGTTGACGGAGTAGCACAGGGTACAAATTTAAACTCCAGTCATATATTAAGGATATAATGTTGGTTATCTGCTAATCAGGTGCTTTGTAAGCTTTTCAAAGCTGTGTCAAGGACTGCTAGTCTGCCAGTCTGTACTTTGTCCTAGTGAGTAAAACTAGATAGACTTTGTGTTTTAAAATTTCCCTTGAGATGAAACTCGTGGTTCTGCCAGTGGACAAATTTTAAGATTTACTCTGATTAAGAATCCTGAGTTAAGTGGCCTAAAGATCACTTCTGACAGCTGTGGACTAAGTGATCAAAGTCCTGCCGTAGGTCAAGGGAGCTAAAGCAGATATGTGAGGACAAGAGTTGAAAAACAAAGGTGTAGTTTATATACTCCAGTGCCAGGGAAATAGTGTCAAACTCTTGTCAGTTTTGTTTATACCTTGCTTGTGGGGAAGATGTTGGGTGTGAAAGAGCAGTGCTGCTGTACAGGCCTGGTTTAATTTGAATCTTACCTTGGTGTGTGGTGTGGTTTGGCTTCTTTTAGATGACACTTGTCAGGCACAAACTTCCCAAGCATGTTAAGCTGTCTGAATTAATAGAATCAAGTTCTCTTCGTACAAAGGTTGTTGCCTTGACATGGAATTTGAAGGATAAATAATAATGAATTCTCAATAATGAGGCTGGTGGAGTTGTGATAGTACTAGAAAGGATACCTCCTTTGTTTTCCAGGTGTTTCAGCGGGATGTGAATGATTTGCATATGACACACAAGATTGGACTTGTTGAAGCGCTGTGTGGGTTTCAGTTCACATTTAAGCACCTTGATGGACGTCAGATTGTGGTTAAATATCCTCCTGGAAAAGTAATTGAACCAGGTAGGCTTGACCTGATAAGGATTTCTTTGTTCATGCTTTTGTGCTTCTTCAGCACTTAATCCCACCGTGGTTGTCCTGTTAACTGAAGCTAGGCTGGGGAAACAGAGCTGTCTGGAGAGAGGATGGCTCTGCAGCAGCACTCTCCTGATCACTTCTCTCTGAATTGCAGGTTGTGTTCGTGTAGTCAGAGGTGAAGGAATGCCACAGTACCGCAATCCATTTGAGAAAGGGGATCTCTACATTAAATTTGATGTTCAGTTTCCTGAAAATAACTGGATTAGCCCAGAAAAGCTTTCAGTAAGTAGTGTTTCAAGAAGATATGTGTATTACTTGACAGAGTGTGCAAAGAGCCTGTGTTGTACCTCATGGGCTTGCTTTTAGTGCTTAAATTTAGATGTAAGTTCTTTTAACCTTTTTTATGGGCCATGTGTTACATGGAAATACCCCTTGAAATACGAATTCATGGAAGCTGTATTTAAGAGCTGTGCAGATGGTACACAGATGAGGGAAGGAGGAGGATCTTTCTGTTGCTGTGTGATAAGTTTACAGAGTGCAACTGTATTTACTGATTGCACTTTTGGTTGATGATACGTAGAGCTGTTGGTTTTCTGGACGTGGTGCCTTCCAGTTGATACAAATACTTTTAAATGACTCTGCAGTTCAGGGCTTTCATCAGCATAGACTTGTAAGCTAAACTTGCTCTTAGAGGTGTCTTGAGGTTGTGGGAAACCAGTCACTTCATTTAGGAGTTGTAGATGCAATACTGAATGCATTTCCTTCTTTGGGGCAGGAACTTGAAGATCTTCTGCCAGCTAGACCAGAATTTCCCAATGTAATTGGTGATGCAGAAGAGGTAGATCTTCAAGAATTTGATACCACTCGTGGTTCAGGTGGTGGCCAGAGACGTGAAGCTTATAATGATAGTTCTGATGAAGAAAGCAGCCATCATGGACCTGGGGTACAGTGTGCCCACCAGTAAACATTTGTCTAAAAAGTTGCACAAGGATTTTCTTTCAAATTTTGCCTGACTTGTTTTCAACAATCCAGCTGGATTGTTTAAGTAATCCAGATGAACCAATGGACATCTATTGCTGTATGTGTAACTTTTAAATTGGTCTATAGTATCTACAGAGTGTAATTTAAACTAACCACAAGCTTACATCTTCATTTTGACTGTGTAGCAGAATAAAGCACTTGAAAGGAAGACAAGACTCCTTTTCACATGGGTTTTAAGTTTGTCCTCGTATCTGTGCTTGATTTTTACCAGTTTTGTGTAGATTTTAAGTTTCATATTTTAAATTCAAATTCTACATTGTAAAGTTTGTGTACAATTTGTCCTGAGGCTTGGTATTTGGCTGCACCTGCATAAGCTGCTACAAGTAGAATCAAGAATTTCATAGCCTGTATCTATCATCTAGATGCATGGTAAATGGGCTTTGCACATAATGGGTTTAGAGCTGACTGGGAACAATGAAAGACTAAATTAGAAGTGGTTGTAAGTTTTTTTTCTACCATCTTGTGAACGGTTTCTGAAATTAAATAAAAGCAGTTGGTGTATAATATATTTCTTTTGCCTTGTAACTCTTACTTTTCCAGTGGCTTTAACTAGTCTGTGTATGAAGAGACTATGTAGATGATAGATATTTTATAAACACAGGGAGGCTGAAGCTGCTTTAAGACTAGGTGAAGGTTAGATAACAATTGTGTGCCACATTCAAGTCTTCCTGAAAGAGATGACTAAATGGGCACAGGGAAGGCTGCAGCCACGTCCCCTTTGTGTGAAGAGAACACAAGGATATCTGAATCCAGTCTAAAGATAACAAATCCCGCAAATGGGGAATGATTAAATTCTGAAATAATGGTGTCTTTCTCTTAGCCTTTGAATCCTATTCAAAGCCTGATTCAGCCTCACTTCCTAGAGAAATGTTTCCAGTTAAAAGAAAAATTGTTTAACCTGGAAACATAATAAATGGTAGATGGTTTTGTTACTTTTCTAGTGGTTTGCACTTTGGTTTAAGTATGAAGATATTAAGATCTCCAGCTGCAGTTCTATTACTGTTAATTGGCAAAAATGCCAGAACAAAGCAAAAATGTGACCTTAACTAAAGAACTGTTGTGCATGAAGTGTTGGGTTGGTAGGCTGCCTCTATAGCAAGGTTTCTCTCCTGTTTAAGTGAGAAAGTTGAAGCTCTACTTTTCTTTACAAATCTGAAGTGTGACTTGTTTAGTTATTTCTCTGATAGTTGTTGACATTTTATTGATGAGGTTGGAGGGACAACTCCAAGGGTTTCAATGTGCTTGGGTAGGCATTGGCATTTGAGTGTTGCTGAACATCCTTGTTATAGACTCTAAAAATGAAGCAAAAATAAATACTGTTTGATCTGTATTTCAGTACTGACTTATGATGTGGCATTCTCTAGTGGGTCTTTTATTTTCATTTATTAAAACTTGGGGTTGCTTTTGGTGAAGCTGTGGTTACATGCTGATCCTTTCTCCTGACTGATCTCACCAAGGAGTCAGTCCTTGTAACCTGCAATGCTTAAACAATTACACCTGTCTTCTGCTTGTAAGTCCTGGTAAAATAGAGTAATACTCTAAACCTTTAATCCCCATTCAGACTGTTTTTTTTGAAGGGGAAAAGAGGAAGGGATTCATGTTAACTTTTCATTTAGCTCATATAAAGGGGGGGAGGAAGAGCTGATTGCTGTAGGGCAGTTGTGCTTCAGTCCTCAGCTGGCATTAATTTGGGCTCCTGCCAGCAGCACCTGATAACAAATACTAATTTTACCTGTCATCTTGCACATTACTGTCATGTCACACAAGATGAAATAAATTTTATTCCTGTGTGAGATTCATATATGCTACCATATAACTAAAATGAAAGTGTCTTAAGGCTGTTCAAAAAAACAGTATCTTCTACTTCAGTTTATTTGTGAGTTGAATTATTAGAGAAACTTACTTCCTATACACAGCCTCTTACTGTTCATTTTGCTGTGAACTTAGGTAAAATCTAACCTAAGCCTGTTATAAGTAAAAGTAGCATTTTCTTCTACTTTGGTATCCTTCATAACAGGAACTTAATAAGACACATCACATGATATAAAAGCTTATAAAAACATTTACTGGGCAGTATACAGCTTTATTAAGACATAATAGACATAATTTCAACACTTTGGAGGCAGCAGGCACAAGCAGTCACGAACGTTCTGTAGTCTCAAGACAGTTCCATTAACTTGGTTTAGGTGTTACCTTTCCACATAGTACAGTCAGCTCACTCTGAGGGGGAAAAATTCATTTTAGCTCAAGTTACCCAAAAGAAGTTGGAAGAAGAAAGGTCCCTACTGTAACAGCAAGCAGTGAGCACTTACTCACTCCCCAGTCTGCCTAAAGAGGCAGGGCCATAACAATAAACAGAACAGCTCCCACACCTCCAGCTTCACTCAGCTGCACTGGTCTCTAGACCTGCACAACTGGAAACTGGTTAATATCTGTCATGTTATGGATGGATTTCCTTCTTCAAACAATAGCCCAGGTACCCTCATCTTCAGGAGGGTTGGGCAGTATGTGCTACAAAGCTCTGTTCCACTTTATTTTGCTTCACAACCATTAAGGCAGTTCCTGTTCAACTGCAGCAGAGAATTACCAGGTGTATAGCTCTTACTCAGCAAGGGACACAGAATAATGGATCTTAAAAAGAATCAAAACTGAGCCGTAGCTCTGTCAGCCTTTGTGAGTGAGAGATAAGAGAATGGCAGTTTGCTCACAGGGTTAGGACAGCCAGCAGAGCACTGCAGAAGGAAGAGTTCATGCTCCTGTGCTCCCCCAGGCTATCACCAAACTGCACATGCTTATGTAAGTGCAGTTACTTTTACACATGATCCATGTGCAGCAGTTCTGCCCTCCCTCTTCCTCCCTCCAACTGATGCCAGCCAGTTTAGGGTTAAACTCCTAAGAGTTTAAATTTCCATTCCTAACAGAATCTGACATGAAAGCCTGGGAGCAGGTTTCTGAGTGCACACATCTGTAAGCCTCCTAGTTCAAGCTTACCACCAGGTTATGAATGTGCTGTACTGTATCCTGATTTAGGAGCTGCACATCGATATTACGAAGGTCTCCACCAGCTGTACACAGTGTCTGTGAAGAGAAACAATTCTAAGATTAAAAGATTTTTCTTGCATGCCCAGCTTCTCTGAAACTCATGTGCTCCCCTGTACATTGCAGAATTTTGGCAACCATTTTTCCTTTTGTTCAGCAGCATCTCATTTAGGAATAGCAAGAGTTATCACTATCACACTGTTTGCATTGATCAACTACTTTAAGTTGAAAATGTTAAAAAAAAAAAAAAAGAGATACCTGTCCATCAGCCAGGGGAATGTTGACAAATGGAACACTTTTGTGTTGGGGTACTGATTTACTTCTTTTTAACATGCCTTGAACTCTTCCGCTGGCAGGTAAAGTTCTTGAGGCAGTCTGTTGTAATCCAGCACTAAAATACAATGAAAATGTTACTTTGAGGTTAACTTTCTATGCTCTGCTGGAAATTTTCAAGCATGAAGCAAATGCAAGTGGTAGGAAATACACCTAGGAGAGAGGCAGTCATGTTTAAATTTCTCCTGTTCTGCCAGGAGACTACAAAAATCCAACCGTGGGCAGCACTCATGGGCACTGCTGGGTGAGGTTTTATGACCCTGCCATGTAAACTTGTAAGCCTGTGACACAAGGTGACATTTTGGCCACTCAGTAACAAGAATATCCACTCTCCAATAACAGCAGTGAATGTTTACAGTTTTGGAAAGAGGAAACTGCATGCCTCAGGGCTTGAGATAAGACACCCTGTATCTGTCTGCTACAGAGGGAGATAGCAATAAATACCAAAGCTGCTACCTCTCAGAGGCACAGGGCATGCCCTATGCCATGCAGAATTCCTAAGTTTTCATTATACAACTGTTCTTATTTTACTTAAAATAAGTAAGATTTGGGTGTGTTCTGCATGGAAACAAGCCTCTGACGTTTATAGCAGGCCAAGGTGAAACTGAACCACTTACTGGTTTCAGGACCCATTTAAGTTGTTCACTCCCTCACTTCAGCTTGTGCCAAAAGCAAATTCTGTAGTGTATGGAGAATGATACTAACTGAAAATCTTGACTATTGGAGATGCCAAGAACTGATTATCAGTGTATTTGGTTGAGGAGTTTGTGGGGATTGGTTTATTTTTCTTTTAACAAAGCAACCTTGGTTATATTTTAATCAAGGCTGGACTCAGAGAAGAAGTTTGAGATGTAAGTCTGTAAATAGTGAGTGAGAATAGAATTTATACTCTATAAATACATGTTTTAAACTGAGTTAGGACATCAAATCCTGTGCCTCTATGATAATGTAAGTTAACACACCAAAGCAGGAGATGTAACTGGTTTGGCAATCCCTACTGACGCATTTAGTGGCTGGCCACAAAGATATGCTGCATCTACATTGATAATAATATACAGTGTCTTGGTATTGAACAAAATTATTTATTAAGAACAAACTGAAACCCCCTTACCTTCTAGCTCCCTTTGGAGTGGCTTTGAGATTTGTGGCACTGCAATGAAAACAAAGACACTTAGCATCCTTCTGCAAGCTACACTAGCAGAAAAGTAAACAGACACTAAAAAAAAGTAGTTACTGGTTTTGTGTTTTGTTGGGGGTTTTATTATGTTGCTTTACTATTTTTATTTATTTCTTCCTCATGTACTTCTACTGTAAAGTTTTAGCTAGGATGAAGGTAGACAGACAGTGGATCAGAGAATGCTGAAGTGCCCCATGGCAGGGATTTAGCATGAAAAGCAAATGTGATAAAGCCCTCCTGAGGTAAACATGACATAGTGGGACCTAAACCATGCACAAGAACACAATAATTTATGTTCTTAGGCCAGGGTGGGCTGCAATACCCAAGTCAGGTGTTTATTACAGAACAGTTCAGTAGCACTAGCACAGCAAGGATGCTTTCCCTACATGCTCTCTTCCATTAGTATTGTTTGGCAATCTGCACTGCTCCCCTGTTCAGAACTGTGCACCATTATGCCTTCATCAGCTACAGGTGCTTTTCTGTTGGGGTTCACATCACCACAGTGCATCTCAGGCAGGTTATGGAAGAATCCTTATCAGATGTATTCCCACTGAGCTCAAATCTCAGCTACTATATTTGAAAATAATTGTGTTCAGCACTCACAAATTCAGGTGAGTTAAATAAGCTATCAAAGGTCAGTCTTACCTAGAAAGAGAGTTCAGTTTGCCACTTAAACCAGAGGCCAGTGAAACCAGCGACCTGGTTTTGGAAATCTGAAAATTTATATATAAGGCTGCAGTTAAAAAAGGTGGCATTTGAAAGCAAAATGATAGGTATTTGCAGGAAACAATACTCTAAAAATTCCCTGTTGAAAAAGGGTAGTTAAGCCCCATAGTGCTGCCTTTTATATGTATATAAAATGCCAAATATGCATTCTAAAAGAAGTTTTGTAATGACAAAACATTCCTACTGAAGTTCTGTATAACCAACCACCTATCTAATGTACACCCTTCCAACTTTTAAGCCTTTTTACAGTAAAAGTCTGTAACTGCACAGAATCTTTTTTGTATTTGTCCTCTTGCTACATCAGTGTCTGGCTGAGCAGCTACACTGCACAGACAGACTGAGGTGGCAAAACTAAAACACTTGACTTGGTTTAGAGACAAGAATGCACTACTCAGTTATAGAAAAGGATGGAGTTGAGGTTGATTTTAAAAATAAAAAGTTTCAACAAAATATGGTTTCTCAAACCACCAAGACTTACTGGCAAGTCAAGAGAGAATGACTATGCCAGTACTTGCCAGCCTGTGTGAATTGGTCACTAGAAGTGCAGATACCATATTTCATTATGAAAATAATTTACTGTTTAGGCTTGCTTAACTTCAAACATGTCACATTTAAAATAACTGACTTTTCCAACAGACAGCAGAGCACTGGCCTGCCTGGTTATAGATCTAGCAGGGTTTGTGGCAGGTCAGAAATTTTTAAGTCCTTATGTTTTTTGAATAAAAACAGAGTAACTTACTTTTTTAGTTATTTTCTTTGCAGAACTGTGCTTGACATCTTCATATTCAACAATTGTAGTTACCTTAACTAGAAATGTATTAGCAAGACAAGGAAAATAAAGATCTCATGAAGAGCACAAAACACCACTTCAGCCTCGTGTTTGAAGCCTGTTTCCCCCTATGGACAGCTTTGCCCCCTTCTGCCATCCAATGTCATTGACCTGGGACACAGGTTAGAGCAAACTGTGTGTTCACCACAGGCACTGGGACACACAGGACACTTAAAAGACCCCAGATAATCCCTCAGCCCACAGACAAAACAGAATTACACCCCGGTGGTGGTGTCCTTATTGCATACTTGGGGATATGAAGAAAAATGGTATTTTTCTTACAAAGCTTAATGGGCAGAATGTCAAGAGAAACCTAAGAAAAGAGGGGTGACTTCCCTAGTTCTCCTGCTGTACTGTAAAGCCTTATATCTGTCTCTTCTCACCATTTTCCCTGATAAATACAAAGGACAGAAGCTCTTTTCTCATGCTTTAAAGTACCTCTACAGTAGCATAGCTCATGATCTTCCACACTGAATGCTGGGGGTCTGTTGTGCATATTTTCCTCTTGTATTCCTCAGGCTTAACATTCATTTTACTAATGCTTAGTTCAAATCAGTTTTAAAAAAAAAAAGAAGAGAAAATGTAAGAACCACAGGCTATATATTAATGAGTTGACCTGCCTTTTTTGCTGTTGGTCCTCACCAGTTTGGGATTTGGCATGTCTTCTAGAGAGCAGCTAGTCTAAAAAAAATATTTATCCAAGGAAAAGTTGTCAGATTTTTCTGAGTAGATGCATATTATGTTACAAAAGGCAGTGAACTAAAAGGCCATGAAAGCAACTGACAGGAAGTGGGATTGGCTGAACACCAGTATGGGGGTGTTTTTTTTGAAACATCTGAATTTCTGCCAGCAGATGACCCTAAAACTTTCAGTAATATTCATAACTGCAGCATGGCTGGCTGTCTAGTGTTTTCATATCATCTTCTATTTAAACACACAGCCAAACAAAATCATTTGTCTGAAATATTTACAGCAGGGAGAGAATTCAGAAGAATTCTATTCTGTAAACTGTGATAAAATTGGGAAACACACACTTACCACTGCAGCAGCAAGAGCAACTTCCTCCCGTCCTTGCAAATCTGTAACTCAAGATATTATAACTTATTTAGATAATATTACTTGCATCATTTTTATCTTCAGATTCTTATCTTATGGGCTCAGAAGCCAAACAAGTAATTCAGGATTACAGTGGTTAAATAGATAACCTTAGGTCAGCAGATGTGTTACATTTGAACAAGATTCCAGCCTTGTAGGACTGTAGTCACTCCCAAAGCAACAGTGAAAATCTAAGGCCATTTCAGTGTTTAATCCTTGAAAGAATCCTGACTGTAGTCACACAGGGTATCCCCCGAATTCAGAGCCACCACATGCACGCTGCACTGCAGACAGCTAATGCTCTTAGGCAAAAGTTTCTCCAGAAGGACACCAAAATACATACTCAGGCTTACAGTAAACTCAAGTTCTTAAAGAGGTTCAGGTTTGATCTCTGTGTGGCCCCTACAATTTCCAGCTGCAAGGTAGATCCCAGAAACATCAGTTCTCACCAGAATACACATCAGATGCTGAGTGTACACATCTCAAACCTCTGCATCAACGGGAGTTTAAATTTGTTTGCTTATCATCACAGGTCTATGACTAGATTAGAATGGCTCAGGAGAGTTCAAATTGATAAAGAGAAAATAATCTTTGTGGCTAAGGATAAACACATTCAGATGAGCAAAATTGCATATTTTTACACACAGAAAACACTAGGTTTGTAGTTATTTCTTGTCTCTTCAGACTTTCAATAAGATTACTTAAGTGCACACAGAAGAGTACTCTCCAGACTAGTCACCAACTAATTCTATACCCTGTGTTACACAGATCAGTCTACTTGAACAGGAGTGCTCAGCGAGCATCTGCTGGGTAACAGCACTGCTGATCTGCTTAAAATACAAGGCAGACAAAGCAAACCTTTTCATGAAAGCCACCAAGTTCCCATGTTTTCTCCCTTAGCCCCGGGCACATCGCTGCCCGCACCGAGCACAGGGCCACGCACTCTCACCGAGCACCTCCTTCCTTTTCATCTTCCTGACGGCAGCCGGCATCGTCAGCAGCTCCACCGCAAACGCCTTCTCCGCTGTCTGCAAAAGCGAATCGAGCTCTTTCTTCATCTCCTGGATGTGCTCCTTGGCTTTAAAACAAAACGCTTTTATTGCCGTGCGTGTTACACGTTTCCAAGTATAAGCACCGCAAGACCGCGCTACAAAAGAAAGGTGGAACTGCTATTTATCCGGAGAAATCCGAGCCGGGAGTGGGAGCGCCTGGAGCCTCCATCACCTGCCAACCCGGGGCGCGGGGCGGGCGGCGCTGCCCGAGGGCGCGACCCCTGCCCGGGGCTGTCCCGGCCCGGAGCCGCCGTTCCCTCCCCACCCCGGGCAGCCCCGGCCCTACCCTGCTGGTCGAAGTCTCTGAGGAAGAGCGCGATGCGCTGGTCCTTCTTCCTCTGGGAGAGCGCGGCGCGCTGGTCCCTGTCCCGGGGCAGCGCCCCGCGGTCCGGCTCCACGCCCGAGTCGCTGCTGCGCCGCCGGCACGGGGCCTTCCCCGGGGCCATGGCCGAGAGCCGGCCCGAGCCGTGCCCGGAGCCGTGGCCGGACACACCCCCGGGCGGGCAGGGCCGGGAGCCGCCGGGCCGGGGGGCGAGCGCAGCCCGCGGTCCCCGGGCTCTGTCAGAAGGGAGGGAACGGCGTGAGGGGAGCGGGGTGTGCGAGTGCCCCGCCTCGGAGGTGCCTCAGGCGTCGGCACACGTAGTGACAGGACAAGGAGAAACGGGTACAAATTGAAAGGGGGGAAACCGAGGTTAGATAATAGAAATTATTTACTGTGAGGGTGGTGAGACACCGGAAGCCAGGGAGGTTGTGGATGCCGCAACCCTGGCAGTGCTCAAGGCCGGGCTGGATAAGGCCTTGAGAAACCCGGCCGTGTGGGAGCTGTCCCTGCCCAGGCGGGGCCGTTGGGACAAGCTGCCCTTTAAGGTCCATTCCAACCCCTCAACATTCTATGATTGTACGATTTAATGATCCTGATGCCCTGGCAGGCGCTGGGCAGGCTCACACACACACAGACACACACACACACGGTCCTGGCGGCACAAATGAATGGCGCTCTTCTGTTCCCCGTCCGGGGCAGTCCCCAGCACACAGGAGCAGGTGAGCGTTTCCATCCCCGGGGACGGTGACCGGAGCCGGGTGCCCAGCGCTGGGGCAGGTGAGCGTTTCCATCCCCGGGGACGGTGACCGGAGCCGGGTGCTCAGGGCTGGGGCAGGTGAGCGTTTCCATCCCCGGGGACGGTGACCGGAGCCGGGTGCTCAGGGCTGGGGCAGGCGGTGCTTGTGCTGTCAGAGCTTCCCCAGGTGCTGCGAATCCTCTGTGCCCCAAAGGAGGAGCCCTGTTTCAGAGCCCAGCTTTGGATTTAGCAAAATTACTGCTGTTTGGTGTGCAGAACATGCAGGGTTTCAGAGCTAACCAAGGGAATAACCTGCTCTGTCCAGTGCAAATGGTTACAGCTTGTGCAAATTCTGATCAGGTGAAGACAGGATTGAATAAGCACATAGTACCAGGGAACATTAGAAAGGGATGGCTACACCAAGTATTGAATATATAAAAATATTCAAATCTATATAGTTAAAAATAGAATTCCTTGAAGAAACTTATCTTGTATGTATCTAAAAAAAATTAATAATAATACCAGGAGTCTTAGTGTATTGGGTTTTGTACAAATTTGAGCAAGGAACTGTGCAAAAACACAATTAGATCATGCTTTAAAACACTAGTGGTTTTCACATGGTGTATATGGATGCTGCAAGCTCTCTGAAGTGAGTAGCTTTTTCTGTATCATATGCATCTGGCACATCTCCTGAGCCAGATGGGACAGACTACGTCACTCAAAAAGAGCTGTAAAAAATCTGACTGACAATTCATAATATAAGCATTCTGTATCAGATCACGTTCATGTTTGCAAAATAAACAACATACTCCACTTCCCACGCTCCCCCAAAAAACCCTTCCAAACAAACAGGTAAGTGTTTCTGTTCCAGAAAACACTCAAAATCCTGATATAAAGAAAAGAATATCCTGCTTTTGGTGGTTCTGGTATATGCATATATGTTTACGGAAGCAGGACTAGTTTCCTTTTCCCTAGATTTTGTTTTCTTTGAAATTACCAAACAAACACCACTAAAGTAATTCTGAGGTGTGACTGCAAAATGACAAGATAGTGTTGCTCTGTAAGTTTAATCTCCTACAAGCCATGTAAGAAGTTTTTTAAAAAGGGAACTGACAACACCAAACCAACCCTCACCAAAGCTTTCAGGACACAGCTGATCAGCCTCAGCTGCCTGGCTGATCCTCTCTGTGAAGAAAGAAGTCTGGCTTGCTTGACTCCTGGTACAACTCCTCACATTACAGGATTAATTATGAACATAAACTTGCCTAAGAACATCTCTATTTGCAGTTCTGCCCTAGTAGGGAAGCGTTTTGTGATAATAAGTTGGACAAATGTCAAGTCCATAAACTGGAGTGATGCAGAAATTAATGATCTGGTACATGGGTACTAAATATTAGTAAATAATAGTTTGAACATGGGATTAAATGTGTCATAGTGCAATCTGGCAGGTGTTGCTCCAGTGACATAGAAAATGGAGAAGTATTACCATTTTTTTAGCATGTGCTTTATTATTTGTAAGTCTCATACATCAGAAGTACTGTTATAAGGAGCACCTGGAGGAAGATCAAACCTAGAAGCATGCATTTGAAAGGAAGGATTGTCTGTTATTAATGAACTATTTCAAAGACATGGAAAACAAGCCTTTTTGTCTCAGGTTTACAGGATTGTTCCACAAAAATGCACATTAACCATATCACAATACATACAAATATTGTGGATGGACAATAGAAATCACCACCCTTCCATATGAGATGCATCAAGAATAAATTGTTATCCCTTATAATGTCAGAAACAGAAAAGGCACCATAATAGAATGTTTAGAAAAAACTTAGTTTATGCCATTATATTTTGATTCAAAAGTGTAAGAATTGCTGTCCCGACTTAAAACAAAAAGCCTTTTACACCTGTAAATTATCATTATAAACTTGTAAATCTTTACATTTTTTCCAGAAGTATCAGGTGCAAATGCAAGGCAAATATAAAATCTATTGACTTATTAGATTACAAATACTACCCCATGAAAAAGCTGTAGTTACAAAAATATAAAAAATATTCTAACTTCCATTGTTAGATCTTAGTTTCAATCTACACTGCATTAAGAGTCCAAAGCCAGATCTGATTTGGACACATTCCTAGAGTAGGAAAGTGCTGTTTGTCTTATTTTCACATCATTATTCTGACCTCCTCCCACGGTTTTGCTTTCTGGGTTTGTTTTATTAGTGCATATTAAGGATGCCAAGTGGACAGTGCTGACAGGTTGTATTTTCCAATGGATGGTAGCAGCATAAGTGTTCTCAGTGTGCTCTCCTCCTAGAATTGCACTGCTCTGAGGAGAAAAAGGTATTTTTTTTTCTCCAGTCCTCCACAGTAGCTTTGTGTAGCAGCCATGCCATTTTCATCTATAACCTGTGACCCCTGGCAAGTGAGTGAGAGGAATCAACTCTTCCCACAGGCCTGAGTAAGGACCTGTGAGCAGCTCACCCCCTGTTAATGCTGGGTCACTGCATCACAGACTGGGGCTGCTGTGGCAAGGACAGTTATTGGCAACATCTCATCTCCCTCACGTGATCAATTGGCACAGGTTTATCAGGGTGGTGTTTCTCTAGCCCTTGGCTTTAGTAAGCTGGATCAGCACAGGGTGTTGAACCAGCTACAACAGCAGCCTCACAAAATGCCAGTAGACATGACAATGAGTTTACTTCTAAATAAGAACTTAAAATGAGTGACTAGATTGAATGTGATAGTCTTGATGAATAAACTCTGTAAATGCTGAGCCTAAGCCTGACAATTGCTAATGCTTCCACATTAGAATACTGAAAGCTCTGTTCCTTTAGCCCTTTATCAGAGCTAGCAGAAGGTGCCCAGCTTCCAGCTCTAGAGAAACAGAAGCTGTCCTTTGTTTTGCAGGGAAGCTGGCAGAGATTAGTGGAGTCACTCAGCTGTACTCCTCGGTAGCCACCTTGTTCAGCTGGGCTTTGAGAAGCACTCAGGATCGTTCAGCCAGCAATAGGACTGTGGAAGATTTAAGTGCTAGCTGTACTATCATTATCTGTATGCTTGGTGCAAGACATTTTCCTTTAAATACCTTCCTCTTCATTAGAAACCAGCCCCAGCATTTCTCCTGGTAACAACGTGTCAGCCCTTGCAAGTTCCAGCTGGATTTTGGCCAGCTACAGGGGCTGTGTGATGTTTCCCAACAAATGTTGCCCACAGACAGAGCTGTTCTGAAAGGGCTGTGTTTTACCCTGCTTGAAAGCATTGACTGTGCTCACATCTGCTTTGGGACAGTAACTTCCTCTGTTCCATGTGTATAAAAGATGTGGGTTAACAGGAGACTCCTGGAGCTGTTCTGGCAGGAAGTGTTCAGTGCCCTTACGCTGGGATCATGTGTTGAATAGCACAGGAAGAAGATTGTATTTCTTATTATGTTTCAGTTTCATAAAAACATGGTTCAAGCAGACACCAAGTTCACCCCTCTGGTCGAAATATTCCTTTCCAAATATGCTGGGATGGCAGGATTTCTTTTCAGCAGAATTTCAGAGGTATCTGCACACATCTGCTGAGTATTTTTTCAAATGAGCACGCTGTCCCTACATGCTTGATCAGGTTTGGAGAACACTTCACACTTAACAAAACAACTAAAATTAAACCAAGCAATACCTATAATGTAGGAGTTTGGATTTTTGTTAAGTAGAATTTTAAGATGGGAAACACATTCCTATCTTAACAATTGAACTTGGTATTTGCATTTTGTAAAAAAACCCCCACATGACAGTAGTAATTTTAATGAGCAATTCCCTTCCCCAACCTATTGAATCAAAAGTTCACAAATGTAACTTTCAATCAAGGCACAAAAACATTTACTGACTCTTTCTTCTCAGAGTAATTTCTTCACATTCTTCCCCTTCCCCTTAAAAAAAAACAACTTGGTGTAACAATGTCTTCTACACCAGACATAACTTTAATAGTCCAGTAAGTTGTAGCAGTATCTGAGTCTGGTTCTATCTATTTTGAATTTAGTTAAATTAGATAAACAGCACATTCTCAGCACATCATTGTTCGTTGTCTGCATTTGCCTTGAAGGGGAGGGGATGATGGGGGAAAACCACAGAAGTTTCATGCATATTTTTCAAGAAACTTTATGTGGAAGTCTTTCACTTTCTCCAGTAGGATCTTCAGCTTCTCTACTGGAGGAAGAATGGTCATTCTGAAAAATAATATTTAAAGAAATAAAAAAACCCCAACCCACATTGTCTTTAGAAATAACTAAACTGTGATCTTCGCACAGATCTTGATTAATCTCAAGGTACAGCAAGTAACATGTTAAATTTAACATCTGTTTTGATGTGATTCTCTCATTTTTTGCATTTATACTTTAACTGAACTATACTATAAACTAGAGCAATTTTTTTCTATTGGTTAGAATACAGGAATTCGAGAACTGTCAAGATTATCAGTAAAAAATAACAGCAGTTCAGTTTCCACCATTGGGCAGTTATGCCAAATTATACCCAGTTTTCTGAGCTTTAAGAATTGTCAGTTATGAGTAAATGTACATTTTTTCTTTAATTGAAAACTGAGTTCAGAAGCATTAAAATAATGCAACATTCCTTTCTGCATGTTTTAGTTTTCCCTTCTGCATACCCTGAAAATCCCATGGGGTGTGGATACCAGGCTGTGTGCAAGACCCACAGAACACAATGGCTTTTCCACACTGGTGCAGGAATGGTTTCTTTAGGTTTTTCCTGAAGCTGTGTGTACTCAGGGATCTGACCTAGCTGGCTGTGTTGCAGAACTCTCAAGGCTAAAGATACCCTCTGCTGTGCTGTTTCAGACTGAGGAAGACTAAATTCTGTGATAAATTCTAGCTATCAGTGGCTTGGCTGGAGCAAAGTTCTGTTTATTGGAAGCAAAAGCAACAGTTTTGGTATTAGAATATTTAGTTCAACATCTTGTTTCGGTAAAGTTATACAGAGTGTTTAAGGAGCAGATTTATAGGGAAGATACTGCATTTTGTCATGCAGTTCCTCCATATGGAAACACAGTTTAACCCCCTCCTCCCCCCAAAAGAATGCAGAGTAATTTCTGTAATTCCAGGGCCAACTTTAAAATTAAAGTCTAAACTACCACTATTGTTTGTATTCCTGGAGAAGGCATTTCAAATGCCACTATGTATAAATAGAATAAAATCATGCCAGCAAGCTGTGAAAACACCATAAAAATTGTCTAGCTCATCTAGCAGACCAGGGCTTTGACCTTGCTGTCAGCCTACAGAAACTGTCCACTAGAAACTGAGACAACAGAAACTGAAATAAAAATCCTTGTATTTAATCAGAAGAGAAAGAACTGGATTGTACTTTGCTTACTACTGCTAATTTGCTTTTAAACAAACAGAAATAGTACCTGAAATGGTAGGTTCCCTCTCTCTGGCCAAATCCACTTCCAGGTACAACACATATTCCAGTCTCTTCCAGAAGTTTCATGCAATAAAACATATCAGGTGCCATTTTATGAGCCTAAGGGAATGAATGGATGCTGTGGAATTACTGAAGTCAAAGTACTCCTACTATATAGAATGATTGCTTTTTTCCCCCTGAAATCTAATGTTATGTTATTAGTTTCTTATTCAATTTACTAAAGAAGATGAGGAACAATTGCTAATGGGGCAGTTCACACTGAATTCAATAACTTCATGGAGGAACAGGGTTGAAGAATTACACAAAAACTCACTTCAAAAAAAAGGGTTTAGGTAATTTTGTTATTCCTTTTGACTTGCTTGTAACTTTTGTCAAAAGTCTGAAAGTCGTACTTGGAAAAATCTAAGGCACTGACATTTGATAAGATTAAATTAATTTGAGAACTGTGTGTTCCAGTTCTGTTGGCAGTTACTATTTTTTTCCCCCAGAATAATCTGCTGCCTAGGAAGTCCCCTGATTAATAACTATGAAAAGTTCTTAAATATATACAGGTTATATACCTAATCAAATAAGCAGCTAAAAAACAGCCCTATTTTTGTTCTCAGCTGTGCTAATAAAATTCCCTTTACAAAATGAATATTACAAATTAGGTTTCAGAGCTCTACTTAGGAAAAGAAAGACTTCTCATTTATTAACATAGGTTACTGTCCCAAAGGCAAAAAGGTGAAATTTGTAAGGAAACCTCCAGGCCTCTTTCCCATCCCTGGTGAATGGGGCTTCTCTTGTAGGGTCAGCAGCACACTGCCACTCACACATGCTGGTCTCCTTAAGCCAGGCATGGGCAGCAATTTGGAACTGCACAGGACCAGCTACTTGTGTGACTCAAACACCAACATCCTTGGGGACACTCTCAGCCTGGGAGCTTTAGCACTGGGATGAAATGACCTGTTCTCTTCTCCTCTCTTCAAATAAAGGTCATGTTATATCTAAGATCATACACAGCCCATGAAATACTGCTTTTGTACTCCACCTCTGGAATCAAAGTTCATCATCAGAAGTGGCAGGCACAGGTGAGAGGTTAAAGTGGACTGGAGTAAGAATGATTGACTGACCTTTGCTTCCTCAATGGCTTTGGAAGGAAGAAAGATCCGTGGGAAAGCGTACATAGCTCCTTGGAGGGGGTTGCAGTGAACTCCTGGGATCTTGTTAAACATATCTTCTGTTAGTTTGGCTTTTTTGGCAAGATTGTTCAAAACAGATTCCTTCTCCTGTTTAGAAGGAAGGTGTTCAGTTGGACACATTTCAAGTAGCAATAAAAACACTGGGGGAAAAAGATGCTGTTTCAAAAGGCCTTCCCCAAATGAAACACTGGTAGGGCTTTGTTGAGCTGTTAGAGCAAACTATGTTCCAAATTCCAGTTGTGCTCTTAGAAACTGCAGTGCAAAAAGGCTTTAGCAGGGTACAACTACAGTTGCAGACAGACAATAACCTGCAGAAGTCTCTATCTGTCTGCCCTCTTCTTCCTCAGCATCCACTCCTGACTATTTTTAGAGACCGTGTTAACTGAACCTTTGATTTGACTTGATAATGTAATATCTTAAGCCAGACTCAGCTTCATTTTTACAAGTGAGAAATTATATGTATACTTTAATACAGATTTTAATGTTGTTCAGTATACAGAGGCACTGGATATTTAAGAAAAAGATTGATTTTATAACTTCTATTCCTGTTTAGATTTTAGTAACAGCAAATCTTATTTAGTAAACCTTCTTTCATATTAAATACAGGAAAAATGTTGAATGTATCAGCAAGAAAGCTGATTTGATAATGCCTTCCTAGTATTTTTAAATGTCATACTGAGTTAATTTTCAATACACTGCACAGTTCTATAAATTGGTGTTAATACCAGGTTGTCCAAGGAGAAGGGAAAGAAAACTCTTTGGTCTCTGTGCATAATCCGAGTTCCCAATACTTAGGATAGGTTTGGGAAAAGCACAAAAGAACAAGCATGTTATTGCTGACCTTTATGAATTGTGCATAAGATTCTTCTCCAGGTACTGGAGGATTCACCACAATATCCATGGCTGCTTGTCCCGAGACTGGAGGACAAAGGCGAACAGAAAGCAGCTTAACGAGCTGTCCTTTAATTTCTGGGTGCAAGTTTATGACCTCCATGTAACCTCCTCTGTAGCCACATCTGTGACAAAGTGAACACAAGAGACTGGTTATCCTCAAGTCTATAAATACAACAAAACAATGAAAATGACTGCAGAAGTGGAAAGACAATTGATGAGAATCTCACAATAGGTAAGATACAGCTTGTTGAAACAGCTGCCACACTGATAATGGTTTAAGATGGAGCTGCATGATGTGTCATTAAGCCCTAGTATCCCATACAGAGATAAAGGTGGACATGCAGCTGCCCTGGTAGGCAAGTTAACAATTAACATGGATCTTTAATCTTCAGAACAAGAGCATATGGCTGTAGCAGCATACAGTTAATAAAAAAATTATTTTTCTTCCATCTCTTCCTCCCCAAAACAACCAAACCCAAGCATCTGTAATATCCCAGTGATTATTGAGCTGTTCCCTTGAATGTTGGAGGCCAATTTTCCTTTATCACAGGTCCAGATTGGGACTGTAGAATTTCACCTTTGTGGGACTGAGGCATTAGGTGTCTGAAATAAATATGCGTATTATTTCGTACTTTAAAAACCACTGAGTTAATCCATTACTCTGTACTTGTTTTTCTTTTCTTAATAGTCTTTAGTTAAAATTAATAGAGGATTAATTATGATGGGTTACCTTCAGGTCAGTAATACGAAAGGGCTGTCCAACCAGATTAATGAGGAGGATGAAATAAAAAAAAAAAAAAAACTAAATCAGACTTACTCGCCCATGTATCCCTTAGAGGTGGAGTGAAAAGAGGCCAGCTCAACATTGTTATAGTACTCGGGTCCCATCTCATACAGAATCTTTTTGAAAGAATGAAACTGGCATCCTTCAGAGTACACATTGTCCTGGTAAACCTGAACAGTCAGAAGACATTAATGTGCTCTGTTCCCCCAACTAAGGATAAAACACGGCCTTCTAGAGAGGCAGATCTGGACTGAAGAAACAGTGCTTACTCTCACAACTTAAAAGCTGTTAGAAGACACAAGGTTCTTTGTTAAGTAATAGTTACTGTAATGATACTTTTTATCTGATGTGACCACACTTAAAGGCTCGGCCTTTGGAAGAACAGTGAGCTTCTTTGTATGATTTAACCTTTACTTTTATGTTTAAATTGATTTTTCTTCTGTTTCTTCATTTGAAGTGGTGTGAGCACCATGTAGGTTTTTAGGTCTGTTCCAGCAAAGTTCTTCCTTGTGTCCCCTACACTTTCTCTCCAGTTCAAACCCAGATCCAGCCACCTGTTATACTGATCCTTTGACATTAAGAATCTTGCATGTCTGTTCATGTCTTAATATGATAACAGAGAGTCTGTTCCCTGTACTTAAAAAATACCAATACCACACATGGAACAAAATTATACCTCATATGAGTACTCTTAGCTGTGTTTTTGAGAGAACAGATGATTCCATTACCTCATCAGCCAGAAGAAAAAGTTTCTCTTCCCAAGCAAAGTGTATCACGTCTTCAATGCACTTTCTGTTTTGCACCTGTCCTGTAGTTTGATTTTTAAAGCAAAAAGAAGGTTACTGGAGTGTACGCATACAAAACTTTTCACCCACACCTACTTAGATCACCAACTTTTCAAGAAGATATCCCTCTCCCTCAGAAAAGTGCTATTGAACTTTAGAATTCAGTTTGCTAAGTATGAAATTAAGGAGCATTTGGGGAAGAATTATGGTACAAGGCAACTTAGTCCATCTCAAGCAAAGGCAGTGTGAGACACAGCAATCAATCGAGGACTTACTGAGAGTACTCTGTGTACAGCTAATCACTGTCAATGCTCACATGCATGATGGTTAGGTGGGAGGCAGCTTCTCACCAATCAACCTCAACTACTCAAAAAGCTAAATTCTGAGGGAGGCCTGCCACGGAGTTCTGAGTTATTACAGTCATTGCCTCTCAGAAGCCAAGAGGCTACAGGCCATGCCAGAGGCAAGGTCTTTTCTAAAGCAACTGAAAGTCATTCCACAGGTCTGGAAAACTTCAGTGGAAGAGCAGCTTCAAATGGGACCCAGTGAAGTGAAACTGCTCCCTCCTTTCTGGAGTTCCACAATACTGAAAATACGTTTCTAAAAGCAAAGCATACTGTCCTGCTTAGAGCACCTACCAGTCTCGGGAATTCAGCTCCACATATTTGATATGTGCTTAGGATTTGCCTGCGATGTCAAACGAATGAAAAAGGAAAGAAAATGGTCTTAAAACCACTTCATTAAATAAAATTCTTACAGACCTGTGGGATTTCCAGGGTTGATGATGCAGAGGACTTTTGGATTGCAATATGCCTTAGCTTCATTCAAGGCACGGCGAAGTTCGTTCACATTTAGAGCCCAGCAATTTTCTTCATCCAAATAGTAGTTCACCTGGATAGCATCCAGTTCAGAGATGGCTGCTGAGTATAAGGGATACTGGGGTATAGGAATCATCACTCCTGTTCGGGATTTGCCACCTCCTGAGATCAGGATCTTTAAAATTGCCTGGGGAAAAAGTAGGAATTAAAGAAATAAAAAAGGTCACGCAGCAGAATTAATAATACACTCTGGAAAAAGTTACTAAACTTCCTTCCTAAAAAAGTATAGTGTTAAGGTGGATTTCTCTCCTTGAAGCAGATAGTCAAAGAGAATTACTTATTTCAAGTTGTTACTGGCTGAGTGAGGATGGTCTAAGCTTAATGGAATCCTCTCATGTCATAACTTCCAAAGACTGTGCCTGATCAACTGCAAAATTTAGGAAAAACATTCTGAGCACAAGGCTAGAGGGCAAGTTGGAAACAGGAATATCAAGATCATGACTTTTTTGCTGTGCTCTGTTGTTAGCAAAGAAGCTTTAGCTAGTTCTTGCTCATTGCCTTCCATTCGTTTTATCTCATTAACCACAAGAGACAAATAAATAAAACCAGAAATTAGAACTGGGGCCTGTGCAGATTCTCCCTTGGAACAGAGAAACCTGTTTCACATTAGGAGCAATTATGTTTTCATTTTCAAGTAACAGAACAGACCAAAGTCTGCATGTCTTGGGATGGAAATAAAGTCATATGTAGGTTATGCCCAGAAGATACAGGCAGAAAGGTAATGTTTGTGCTAAGGTCAGTCCAGACAATTTCCTTGTGCCCAACGTCTGGGTGATGTGGAGGCTTTTTAAACATGAATTAAATAAAACAGTGCACAAGAAGCAGGAAGCAGAGAGATTTCTTGGCTTTATAACCACGGGAGAACTCTGAAGTACAGGTGCAATCAAAGCAAGCATCCTTATCAGCATGTAATTGGCATCTAAACCCCAAAATATCTTTCCTCTCAGCAGCAGTTTCCTTTAGTTTCTTTGCGGTTCTAGTACAAAATCTGCTGTTCTGTGCCTCTCATCACATACTCAGCTGCTAAGCTAATGATTTATAATCAACATAATTTTGTACCCACCACTAGTTTAAAAATATCAAGCATCCAAAACATATAATCAGGACCAAATGCATATTTAAAAACTCCTTAACACCCTCTCTCCCCTGAGGTGTGAAACAATAGTTGTTTAATCTTTAGAGGGGCCAAAGAATGAGACTCGTTGTAGTGCTGACTTTACATCAGTGGTGAAATCAAATGAGCATGGTGCAGGTTAGATTTGCTGTGCTGCTATTCCTGACAAGCTGCCAGTGTCAGAAACTCTGGAAAGGCAATGGAGGGCAGAGCTCTGGAGAGCTGCTCCGCCGGATCGCTGTCATTCTGAGCCCTGCCACTAGATGTCCTTTAAAAAAGCACCTTCACAACACACTCTCAAAGGCTGCCTTCACAAAAGCCTCCTGCTGCTCTACTCTCAGTAAATGTGTCTGTGCAAAGGAGCAGTCCGATAGAGATGGAATTCCTGTCTTAACTGAGGACCATCTTTGAACCCTGGTTGAACCCAACACCTGAAGTTTTTCTCAAACAAACTAAAATACACAAACAGAAGTAAATCTTTGGGATTTTCACTGGCATTGATCTGTACTCGCAGTTTACTTGGAAGAAGAGCTGGGACTTCTCACCTTTGAGATCATTCCCTCTTCCCTTTGCCACTGACTGATACTCTCTAATCTTCAGTATTTATGTGTCTTAACCACTGAGAAAACCCATTATTTAGTCTGAATGCACTGAACTGTCTAAATTTTTATTTAAGCACCTGTAGTTCATTCCATATTACCTTTACAGAAAGGTACAATTTAATGTATACTAAGAGACTTTGCACACATTTCTTAGCTGTCTCCTGACATTCACACACGGGGTTCACTGGGTTGTTCACAATATTGGATATTCATTGAATGTGGCTTCAGTATCTGCCAGACCAAACTCACAGCACTTTCTGAGACCAGAGGTTCAAAAAGGATCTGTATTTGCAGAGGTAATTGATAAGCTACAGTCTGTACCAAGAAGGGATAGGTTTCATTTTAACACTTACAGAAATGCCATCGCTGGCCCCAGTGGTGAGATAAATGTTATCTGGATCTGCAGGGACCCCTCCATCTCTTCTTTCAATATATGAAGCAACATCTTCACGGATGCAATTTATACCTTGACTGGCAGTGTAGGATCCTGTGAAAAATACAGAATGAGATGAGAATTGAGCAAAACTCCTGAGCTAGTATTGTATGGAGTAGTTTGTACATATGAGCCATATTGATATGGAACCCCAGGACGAGTTTGCTTTTTTTCCCGTGGAGGAAGAAAGAGAGCTGGTTTGTTCATAGAGCAAAAGAATTAATTTGAAAGTAGACAAATACAATAAGTATCACTAAAATACAAAAATGACATACTGGATTGGTAAAAAGTGTGAAGGAAAGCCTATTTTGCAAACTGGGCCAGCAATCCCATTTTTATTGTCTTTCGGTTGCTTTCTTTAATGTCGGAAGCACTCCTGAATGTAAACAAACTCCTATTTAAGTAATGGGAACAAGGAACAGAGATAGTATGTGGAATAGAAAGGAAAGTAACTTCTTTTAATCCATGATAAATATAAGGGTTTATTTGCAATGTGAAAATAACATATCGTTTTCTCCCACAGTCTGAAACCAAAAAAATCCTAAACTGCTTCTCTCCTTCCCCCACAGCATCTCCCACAACCACTTTTCAGCAGAAATGTCTAGAATCATCCCAATCTCATGTGCAGTTTACAGAGCACAACTAATAATTGGAAATAAAATGAGATGTTAGATGCCTGTGTGCGTCACTGCTGAGAGCGTGCAACAGATAACAAGTAAAAATAAGCCTAGGTCAAGGTGAGGAATGAATTCAAGCTATGAAGCCTAAGACTGATGGACAAAGAAGTGACAAGTGTATATCTATTTTAGACCACTGTCAGGAAGCTGCAGAATCTTCTTTGCTTGTTGGGTGGAGTGGAATAATTACGCCTGACTTAACTCTTATCGCTCAGTTATCTGCTAGTAGTCTGCCTGGTAGGACTTCTGTGAGAGCATGATTTAAAAAGACAAAGAACCTTTGCAAGTACTGCACAATTGCATGGACAAAACAGTGACTCAGGGCACAAAGTTCCCTGATGTCCTAAACGTTTACTTTTACAGGATTGGAAGTTATATTGGGTCTGCACACGGGTCTTTGACCACAGCCAGGAGGATGCTGCTAAGGGAGGAGAACAAACCTAAGCTGTCATTCTGCCTAGTGCTCCATTGGGTGCTGAGTTCTACCACTCTGAGGATATACAGAACATTTAACTGCACTGTACTTCTACACTTAATTGTACTCAATTGATGGCTTTGACTAGAACCTGTGTTTGCACTGTGGGATGCAAATAAATAAACCCACCCCCAAAAGCTGCATATATTAAGTATTTTTATGTACAGGAGAGATGTCTCAAATGTCTGGAAAGATATGCCAGTTATTCCACATGCAAAGTAAGCATTGCCAGTAGACTCCCAGAGTGTTTGGACACAGGAGAAGCTGAGGACACATCTGAGCCTTCATACATGGCCTGGGAGTAGCCAGACTCAAAACCATGAGTAGGGTTTTGCCAAATGAACGTTCACTGGAAGTGAGGCTATTCCAGTTCACTTCCAGAGGAAATTTCATGTTCATATTAACTTTACAATTAATACCTTTAAATAGGCTGGTATAAATATGGGTGTGACATTTCAAATGGCTTTGACCATATGTAGTGAGTTCTCCTTTGTGGTGGATAGACAATTTGGTGAAAAATAAGGTTCTGAACACAACACAGTGGGGACAGTTTTCAAACTTTGGTTAAGATTAAAAGAAAGGCAATCTCTCCTTCTCAGCCATAAAGTGAACAGAAGTAAGTTGTCGGACTACCAGCAAAGTGATAGGGGTGACTTCCATCAGCTGCAGGTCCCTGTGCCTCTGACTGTGTGTTTTGGGATGCTGTACAGAGGCTGATGAGCTCCAGAGGCCAAGAGGAGGGGCTGACACTGACACATCATACTGGAGACAGGGAGGCTGGAGAGGGGGCAGAAACCAGTACAGCACATCAGGAAAATCTACAGTGGTTTTAGTTGTCAGGAATTTTGAGGTACAGTTGTTCTTGGCATAAATAATTTCAAGATTAAAAATCATTTAGACTCCAGTTACTGACAGAACCCCAATTTAGCCAGTGAAATTAACAGGGTGTATTCAGAATTACCATTCTTTTTGAATATTGCAACTGTTTCAGGCCTACTTCCTCAGAATCTACTGAGCTAACAAAAAATTATGGGAAATGTGTGATCTTCTGGAGAAAAGGAACATATTTCTGAAATATTATGCAAGGCTGAATTCCTCACGTTTTCCTCCAACACGGGGCTGTGGTGTCCCACGCCACCATACCCTTAAGGGGAAGGCAGCACCAAGGAGCCAAGACTGATCATTCTGAGAGCTCCTTCCACATCCCTGAATTTGAGAATCACTATGAAGAAAGACTGAGTCAAAATTCAAATGTATCCCCAGAAACTCCTATGTGGATTTATTGTTCCAAAGTAAGACAGGAAACAGATTCATTAAGCTAGAGGAACTTCTCAGTTTTGATAAATGTGTTTTAATGGTCTACGCTAAAAGACAAACTAATATAAAGAAGGTGAAGATAAAATACATTCTGTATTAGGCTGTGTTGTTAGGAATAGTCCACGCTTGAAATACTGCTAATACAATCACTGTTTATGTTTTGTTTATTTTATTATGCTTTGTTTATTTTATTATGCTTCACAGCACCTACTCTCAAAATGTACCAGTGCAAATAGGCACTGCAATCACAAAGATTAAGAAATATGCCAATTACTGTAATAAGTCCTCTGAAATGTCACTGTTTGCCTACCTGAAAGAAGGTAAGTGTGCCAGATTCTTTGCTGCACCCAGCAGCTGTAGCAGTGCCTGCAGAGTAGAAATTCTCAAGGCATTTGCCAGGTACAGGTAGGAAGCACAGTCACTAGATGAGAAAGAAATTGTCTCTTCTATTTCCTTTCTACTGAATATGCGAAGTTTGTACTTATGTGGACATGACACGTGCACTCTTGTAGGAACAGTGGTTGAAGAACAGAGCTCTGTAGTTCTTTCAAGAGTTATTTTACCTTGGACAAATTGAGCTTTGACACCTTCAGTTAGGTAAAAGATTACCACCTTTCAGCAGTGTAGCTTTCCTTTTGCACAGGATTATCACCTTGGTACCTGAGTTTCTGATACCTCAGAAAACACACTTGAACTGATGGTTCAAAATTAAGATCCAGGAGTGTGCACTGGATCAGCTGAGATGGACATATATTGTTGACACCAGCATTACAGGGACAGTGAACTCCTTGGCAGAGAAACAACTGGAGAAGGTAAAAGTGTAAAACCCTCCACCCAGTCTTAGCAGGAGACACAGAGCCCCGGATTAAGAGATGTCATGCCAACAGGACAGAGCCTCCTTAGTATTCTCTGCTGCTTTCCTGGTACAAAAAAATCTCAGCATGCCCTTCAGAGTTATGCCTAGATGTTATTGTGGCAAGGGCTCCTTAGATGTACAACCCTCACCTTCTCCTCTGTGGCAAGTCCCCCAAAAATCTGCACCATTGGTCACCACCCGCAGGTCACGCTGCAAACCTGCCCCCATCAGCTGCAGGTCTTGGAACCACCTTTGTTGTTTCTAACACCAACAGGAGCAACTGGAACAGAGCCTTACCTAAGCTGTTTCCTCCACAGCCCTGCAAGATCCGCCTGGCACGCTTTTTGGCGTCTTCTGGAAAGCTCGGGCTGTCCAACAGGTTTGGGTATGTACACAGGGCCACTACCTGGAGTGCCAAGAAAATGCCAATTGGCCACTTTTCAATGGTTATTTTAAGTTGATGATATTATGTTAACTTTCCTTGGAAATGAAGATCACAAATACTGGCTAATTAAAAAACAGGTTTTTGGTGAAGAGTTTGCAGTTGGTTTGTTTTGTTTTTTTTTTAAGAGTTGTGCTCACAGAAGAGAAAAAAATCTTATCGGGTTCAAAATTAAGCTATCAAAACAGTTCTAGAATTATTAACTATTTTTTTACAGACAGTAAAGACTCCAGGTGACCTAAGCATAGTGCAAACACAGTAAAGCACAGTTAATTATTCCTATGTTATCTCTAAGCAGCTCTATCCTCCCCTCTTTGTGTATCACTAGCCCACTTCTATTGACAGGAAATCAAGACTTTTAATATGGAGTAGAACTGAGAAATACAATCAAATTGTGAAGTCATAGTGGCATGTTCTAATAGTCCTTCCCCAAAATAACTTCTAGTTCTTACTGATTTGAATTCATGGGAAATATTTATTTAAAAAAAGAAGTGGTGATTTAGAACACAGTAAAAGTAGAAACACAACCCAGCACAATTAAGTTAATGAAGGAATGTAAGACAAAGAATTGAGAGGTCTCTCTTGAGATCAGCTTAATTTATTCCAGTCTCTCTCAATTTTATGCTTACATGGTGTAATATGGATAGGCTGTTGTCATCTTATGGGACAGTAACAATGAATTAATCCATGTGTGCACACAGTCATGGGGAGAAAGGATTTTCCATTTTATTTAATAACATTGGAATAACATTTGAATAATGTATGAGAAGCTCAGGTCTCCCTAGTTTGCTGCATAGCTCAATTTTATAATCTCATCACCTGGACCCTCAGTTTGGTAAGACCTCCATTTGTGCTGCAAGTCTCTGAACTAACATTGTTATAGATGGAGGATTTTACATGAGGGTGTGAGGAATGCTCAATAAATAACACTCATTTTAACCTTATTTGTGTTTTAGGAATAATATACAAATATGAATTCTGTTGTAATCTTTCCTAAAAGTCAACCTACTAATTAGCTTGCCCAGAGGTAAAATGTGCAAAATGAGACACAGAACAAGTTGTGGAACCCAGCTACGTGCAGATTTCAAAGTATTTTTTCAGATGAAGAAAGACTTCTGCTTTTTTCTTTGAAGAGAACCACTTCCTTTCTTGAACAGCATTATTGATAATGAATGTGCTGACTGATAACATGGAAGTGTCAGGAAAAAATATGGGTGGGGAATGATATGGGAACTACGGAAAGCTACTGTGTTAAAAGAGGACAATCAGCAAATAATAGGACTTCAGCTCAAAATGAATATTTTTAATTCTTTACAAAAGAACTATTTTAAATCTAATTGCATCTAGGAAATCATTTATACTAATACCTATACCAGACAGCTGTAAGGCATTCTAATAAAAAATGAATAAATATTTCATAGTAGTCTTACCTGACGGAGGAAGGTGATTGGTCTCTGTCCCATTGCATGTGCATCTCCAATGTTGGCTTTAATCACTTCAGTAAAAGGTTTTTTGATTCCCTAGAAAGGGATCATTCAGAATGTTTTGTTAGGGCTGAAGTAGAAGATTCTTTTTGAGTATCTGCCATGTGGCTGTAACGAAATAGTGCCTGTTCTCAGAACAGCTACAGTGTTTAATGTAAAGCTTAATGCATTGCTTATACAATACTGCCAGTAAATCTTAAATGGTTTACAGAAATTGTGTTGACTGTGACACATTTTTAAATGATAGGCTGGCTTTTATTTTTCTGCTAGCTGGAAGTAAAAGACTGACTTGGCTGAAAACAAACACTGAAGTAGAAAACATGAAAAAAAGGCATTTTGAATTGTCTGTATTAGAGCAACTTCTTTGAGACACCTAAGGGAGGGATGGATCAGACAAGAAGCTAAAAAGACTTGAGGATATTTGAGAAACCACCAACAAAATAAACCTCAAGACCTTTAGTTCTTTCAGAATAAAAACTGTAAAGATACTGCTTGCTTACTTATTTTATACTTAAGTATTTCTTGTATGATGACCACACTTTTCCATGCTAAGATGTTTCACAAAATATATCAAAGTGAGGCTCTGTATGATAAACAGCAGAAGTGCTAAATAATCACCATGAATATTTAAAAGCTTCCTAGTCTCCAAAATCTGAACAGCCAGCCATTTTTCCTGTGAGAAACTGAATGCATCATGAGAACACAGGGAAATAAGTAAATGAATGTTGATTAGCAATCACAGCTCTTTAAAAAGCAAAATAAAATAAGGGCATAGAGAAGGCAAGGAACTGACTGGTTGAAAAAACCACCAGTGGTTTAAATAAAAAAGATTAACTGAAAGTAAAAGCCAACATTACAGGAGGCAATAATAAATTTAGAGTTGTTCTAATGTCTATTTCAGAGACAGTAGGGAGGCATCCTAATAGTGACAGAATTTTCATGTGGACTAAGGAATTGCAAAATCAGACAGATTTTTCTGTAGAAAATCACCTATAAAAACTTGCTCTGGGTATGAACTCAGAAAGCCTCTTCCTGGCCCATGTCTTTACAGCCAATTACTGGATTTGAATATGGAATATGTGGCTGGCAAGCCTTAACTAATTTTTGCTTTTCAACCATGAGCTATGGTGTTGGACTTCAATGACAGCCCAGAAGTCAGATGTGCAAATAGCAATAATTCAGGCAGTCACCAGGGATGCAGATTCTCAGGTATGCCAAGATTAGGAGGTCTAAGGCTGCACAATCTCCAGTACCCCACTGGATGGATCCAGTCCATCATATATCTGAGAGCCTTTGGGTTGTTTATCTTTTAAAATTTAATATGGAGTTAGAAATGGCATTAAGACCAGACAATTGGGCTTACAAGATCCTGATTGAAAAGGGTCAATTTTATATGGCCTTACATTTAGCAGCAATTGAAAAAACCAAAGTTCACTTAAAATAATTGGAAGTGACACACTGAGTCCATCAAGTCATTTGCTTGTATGCTTGTTGATGCAAGTGTCCCCCAAATTAAGAGCTGCATTTCAGCTCTAAATAATTAGAAACAGGGATACCAGATAGACATTTCACTAATCTGAGGCTGAAGTTTAGTAATTCATGAGTAATGTAAATGGCTAAAAATGTCTTCTCTTCAACCTATCTGGGGTCCATGGACAGCACTGCACTGTTTCATTCTAATTAGAAATAAGTAGGAAGAGAAAGGTGTATTTAGAAGAAGAACAAATTCCATTTGCTTGAAATGAAGAAAAATTCTCATGTATTTTGGTTGAATTTGGTCCTTACAGCAAATTGAATCAGTTTCACTAGATTTGCAAAGTAATACAAATCTGGTAAGGAATATGGATGATACTTTTTTGCCTTAAGTTAAGCAGTCTGAAAACACAGCAACATGAAATAGAAATACTATGATTTATCAGATTAAAACCAAAACAAACCAACTCCCTAATAATAAAAAGACCTTACATTAGACTAACTAGATTTTTTGCTCAGAAATACTATTGTGTTCTGCAATAAAATAATAGCTCTTTCTCTGGTTGTTGAAATGCTGAAAGGTACCTGGCATTTTACAATGTACTTTTGGAGTTTTTATAGTGGTACAGCCTTTAAAACAAGACCTTTTTGGTGCTTATGTCAGGTTTATCATAAATTAAGTTGTAGCTTATTAGCATTGATACCATTTATATCTTTACTAGGGCCAAACTCAGTGGTTTTGCCATCACTGAAACTATAGAATCACCTAATCCACAAACCCCACACTCCCTCTGCTTCTCAAATAATGGATCAGGAACAAATAGTAAACCATACACAATAGTTCTCTCCCCATAAAATCTTGTTAGAGAAGGAATGCTGCTTTTTCTATGTGGTACACACAGTTCCCACATGGGCTTAAAGGCCCATGGTTCTCTTGACTAATTTATATTTCTTGCTCTCAGCTACAAGAACTGTTGTCTTTTTTGTCTTACAAAAGAGAAATGCTCTTAAATAACTGGAGCCTTTTTCTTCCCTGACAAGTTAAATATCAGCAATTATTTAGAACTGTCTTCACAAGACTTGCTAGCCTCTCCTTGTGAAACCTATACAAAAATTGCTATGGACACTTAGTATTTTTCTATTACTTGATTTTCAGTCTCTCTATGGAAAAAAGGATTATCAGAAGTTGTTCAGATTTAGTTTAGAACAAGAAGTTCTAAACAAGTTCTTTAAAAAACCTAAAAAAGTTGTTTAGAACAGGCTCAAAAAAAGGAACAGAAAACAAAAACAGGCAAGAACAAGTGCTGAATGTTAATGGGTCAAAGTGTCAAAGCAGAGATATCAGAATCTGGCAGCAAGGAAAGTTTAGACAGTGCCTGTGACTCTGCAGAGGGGCTCAAGGCAGAATTCTGCTCAGATCCTTCAGACAGAGCAGCATCAGTCACAGGCTACTTGTGTCAAGGTTTCTCCAATGGTGATGGGTGTGGGTATCCAAGGGGAGGGTTATGCCAAATACTTTTTGGAAAGTACGTGGAAAGGTCTGTATGAAAGGAGGAAATGTGAATGTGATGTTGATAACCTCAATACCAAAGTGTAGAGCAGCAGGAAAAGGCTGCAACAGGTCATGGATTTATTTCACTGCAGAAGGCTAGGCAGTCTTTAACCACATCAGCAACACGCCTGAGCTGAGACATGTCCCTGCAAGCCAAGGAACACACAGGGGAGCAGGAACTGGGCCACTGGAGTTGTTTGGCTCTCCTCTAGGGCTCCCCCACCACACTGGCCTGTGTCTCATCCCCTCCCTCTCTCTTGGGTGCAGGCAGGCTTGCAAGGTGTGCTCCAGAGGCAGTCTGGCTGCACGGAAGCAGGCAGAGCTTTGCAAAAGGGAAGCTTGCATAACAGGAGCTCTAATAACAAACTGGTGAGCAGTAAGTTCCAGATTGATTCTCCTGCCTTGTGAAGAGGGTATAAACCACAGCAAGGAGGAGAAGGAATGCCCAACCCTACAAAACAAGCTCTGCTCCAGCCTCCTGCCTTTGGCGGCACCTCACACTGTGCTCACAACGGGATTCAGCCCAGCTCGGAACAAGGCCAGGCTCCTGACACTGCTCTGGCAGTGGCAGCAAACAGATTCATGATAGTAGCCCTTTTGGAAAGCTGTAGAAGCCATTTTTCACTTCCACATGTAAAACAGGTACTGACTTTTTGTAACCATCTTCTGGATAATGAAAGAATCTTCCAGAATTTGAAATATGCTCTCTGGAAATTACTTCCTTCAACAGTTACTTCCATCTCTTTGCTCTTTTTAGAGGAAATGGATCTCTTAAGAAACCTGATGAAACCTGAAACAAGCCAGACACAATTATTTTAACAACTGTGTCTAAATATCACACGAAGGTGGAAGAAGGGATTTTTATACATGAACTAGAATTCATTGGTGCAAAGTCAATACAAATCTTCATGCAATAAACCAGGTTTGGGGAAGCTTCCTCTTCCCTAGACATCCCCAGAGCCTCAGGAAACCCATCAGAAAAGGAGAACAGTATGAAATGAAGAGCTGTCTCTCAAGAAGAGAGTCATGATGCAAGAAGTGCTGGGAGAATTACTTGATCAAAGAAGCAATGTGACGCCAGAGCATCCACCTCCCCAAAGAACTACCATGAGGGCAATGCCCTGCCAGGAGCTGCTTTGTCTCTTAGGAGTTTTAGTGTACCTGGAGGTTCCCTTTACAAAGGTACCATCTGACAATGCTGGCAAAGTGCAAAATACCACTGTGCCTAGAAAGAGTAAAGAAGGGTGCAAACCAACCTGACACTGTCTTTGTTAAATCTTCAGCAAATTTCAAAGGAAAATCATCAGTCTGGAGAGAGCATGTGTGGATTTGTTCATGGCAGTAGGAAAGAATTGAAAAGAGTTAACTTGAAGAGGCCATGAAAATGTGAGTTGCTTTTAATCTCAGAATAGAACCTTGGTATTACAGCTACTTCTGAAGTTCAGAATTTGCCTGCTCCTAGATGCTCCCAACTGTTTCATTTTCATTGCCTCTGCTTTGTGTCTCCTCTTGATGGTTATCAGGCAATAACATCACACTATGAAACACTGTACTATTTCCTTGAGACTGCTTTTGCTGTGACTTGCACAAACAAGCAGTACAATCAGAGCTGGCAAACCCAAACATTTCAGCACAGCTGAGATCTATGCTGTAGTAGCCAAGTTGCTTGCTTGCTTTTTTCTCTCCTCTCAAGAGGCCAAGAAAGCACTGCCCAGAGGCCCTTAACTAATTGGGACCTGAAGACCTGAATTAGCATTCCAATCTTTTTATTAAAACAGCTCACAGCAGAAAAATAAACCTGACCTGCTCACCATGGAGTAAGACTTTGAGTTTGTATTATGCTTGTGTAATTCAAGCTGACATGAGCTGTTTTGGGGAGGAAGGAGAAGGCAAATTCTGGATTTTGACTTAAAATGGCAGTGATGACTTGCATGCCCCCTCATATGACATGAGAAAATCAGTGGTGCTGACCATTAATTGGCAGATCTGATTCAGAGATTACAGAATAGGACTTGTCCTCAAGTTACTTTTGCCTGACACACTGATTGAATTGATTTGCATTCAGAACTTTTGCCTATACAGATAAAGTACTAGATTTCATAACAGAATTTCATGACTGAATTAAAATAATGCTCATTAGAAAATGATTAGACATTAAGACCCTCTTGAGGAGTTATTGGAAAAGGTCTATTTTAGAATAAACTTTGCTAATGTATTCAACCAGAAAATACCGAAAATTGGATTCTGTGGGTTGTGAGCTTCTGAACACATGATTTTGGTAATTGTGCTCTTGAAACCAGTTTTCTTTCACCTTCATCTGCAGTAGTTTTTGCTCTCTTAAAAACCATGGGTTTTACTACAGATTCACTTATGTATGCAACATGTACAGACAACTGAGGAACAACAGTTCTGTCTTAATGAGGTCAGATGCTCTTGCCTGGAAGATACTTTCTTCGTGTGCACACAGTCACGTATTCAAAGCAGAAAATTATAGGATGGTAATTTAAGCTTAACATCTTTCATTACTGGGTGTACCAGTCAATCTTGTATCTTTTTCTTGGCATGTTAAATTATATTTCTGCATGTCATTGTCTAAATTGTATTTTATCTTTCCAAAACTCCCAGGGACACAGTCAACTCACATTCACAATTAAGGCTGGATTCTAAGTCAGGCTTTTTCTATTAAATTTAAAAACCTGATGAATTAGTGAGGGGAAAAAAAAAAGCTCTACAGTATTTTAACCAAAATACTTTAGCAGAAGCTGCCTGAGATTTCAGCTACCAAAGCAGAAGGATTTGGGTAGTTTTATTGTCTAAATAGCAATGTAGGGAGTGAACAAGCAGCTTGAATAAACGTGAAACAGGAACCTATTTGCAAGAGTTATGCAAATGAAAAGTGTGGGCACAGGAGATGAATGTACAACCCTTTCAGTGTAAAGGTAACAGCAAAATAGGGGCTTCAGTGTATAGAGACTGTATAATGCCATTTCAGGCCCATGGCTCCAGGCCAAGGGTTGGGATGGGTTGCCCACCTGTGCTATCTGAAGGAACTTCCTACATGCTACCAATATAACCCTGCACACCATCCCTCTCCTCCTTTCCACCCTACAATTCTCTTTCAGTAGCTTGAAATTTTGGAAGGACCTTGTGTGCCTTACACTGAGCCAGGTACTGCTTCCAGTGTTACCTGAGCTGACTTGTGGATCCTGAAATGCTGTTTGATATGCACACTCTTTGCAAAGTGTGAGGCAACTTAACCTAACACAGAACTTGACATTATGTAAAACCCAATCAGGAACTGGGGAGAAAAGGAGAGTATAAATGAAATGTCAGAGTAACAGACAGACATGGAGGGATTTTCCATAACAAGGTCAGTTAAAATTAGTATGAATGCAAAGCAACAAATGAGGTATCTGTCCTGCCAGTGTAAAGATAAGTTACTTTCTTTGTTACTACTGATTAGGTAAAGCCAAGGGCTCTGTTCAGAGATTGCGTTATTCTTGCATTGAATTTGTATTCAGGAGCAATTTTCTAGTCTGGAATGTAATTAAAGTCAATACTTGATACCATGGCCATCTGTTAGCAAGTCTACACAAAGGGGGTAGAAGAAAGGTCTTATTTGATTGAGTTCTATTTAGAGTGTAATCATTTATTAAAATATGCCTGTGTTCTAGCTTGCTTTAAAAAGTTGCCAGAAACACCAACGAAAATGGTTGGAACCAGTTCTTTCTGTCATCTTAGTAAGCTGATCAGCTGAATCAGCTGATTGCTACCAATAGCAAAGAGGAAGAGAAAAAGGGCTTTCACTTTCAAAGCACGACACAATTCCAAAATTATGAAAAAAAGGTTCAGGAAAGTAATTCAATCACTGATTTTGCATGAAGATTTCCATCTTGAAAGACTTAATGTAGATCAAACCCCTGATTTTCCACCTAGATGAATATAGTCACAAGCCAAGAAAACTTGTGAAATCCAGGTACAGCATGCCACACCTGTATTGGGCAATCAATCTTAATCTGCTTTACTTGAGTATTTTACTCGTCACTTCCATTGGCTTAGTCCCAGGCACACGAGCTGAAACTAATGCCTCATTTTAATTTATTTTTTAAAATAAATTGTCCAGTCAGAGACTTCTTGAGTAACATTTTAGTCCTTATTTCTGTGTGCACTGTGGAGTTACAGCTCCTGTTGTGATAATTTGCAGTTAATATAAAGAAACACCATGTGCCAGAGAGAACAATAGAGAAGCTGCTCTTTGGGATGTGAGACAGCAGAACAAACCTCAAGGCAGATGAAAGCTTACACTGTGCAAGCAGCTTCAAGTAATTTTTATAGTCTCCATAACAGCTGTATGAGTTACACAAGTATGAAGGGTAACCCAATGGAACCAAATTTAAACAGGGAGATCCTCTATCACATCTGATTAGACAATGGCTGCATTTAGGGTGCTTTTAGTTTGGAAGCAAATCACCTAAAGGCATCTGGGCAGAACAGGATAAATGCAGATTTACTGCCAGGTGCTTCACCCCTGCCTGGTTTTGTTACCCAGAGCCACTGCAGTGCTTCCACCTCAGCCAGGGAGCCTGTGCTCTCCTGCCTGTGCAAATCTCCTTCCCCACCAGATGTAGAAGAGTTGTTATGGGGCAATTCTTGCTGTTATCAAAGAGTGGCCGTGGATCGAGAGATGCTGTGGGGCACCCCCTTCCTCTGCCAACCACTTCAGCCTCTTCCCTTTATCCAGCAGTATTAATTCTGCTGGAAGTGCTTGGCCTAACTTTGTGAGTAAGATTGAGAGGGATGGAAAAAGCTGTGCAACTTAATAAAAAGGAAACAAAGAAGTGCCACTGATGTGTGAGCACACAGGATTAAATTTCAGACACACATGCATGCAAAAAATAGACAATTAGATAACCTATAATTTTTCATTTATAAGGAACACAGGTATTACTCAACACTGTATGTTTTAGCAGACAGCTTGATTAAAGAACAGAATGAATAACAGTATTTTTATCAGAAAAGCAAAGAGAAATGAGTAAATTGAGAAGCGTGGAAACAAGTAAAGTATTTCTTCAAAGTAAAGCATTTCTGCTTCCTTAAGTTGATTAGTGTTCTCTGCAGATACACTGTCTCAACTTTTGCAGTACTTTTGTCCTCTTTCCCTGCCAGCTGGGAGGTTTGTTTGCCTTGCTTGTGTTAAAGCATAGTCACCTCTAGGAATGCTGGTAGCCATTATCAATGGCAAACATTATTTCATGAGACTGGTTCCAGGAAAAAAAAAAAATTAAATGGAAAATGCCACATAAGTAGGCACAACACAAAACTGACATAAAATATTCTAATAAAGTGATTGGCAATGATTTGTGGTTACATCTTTTCAAAAGTAGACAGTAGATTTTTCTCTCTGCCAGTGATTCAGCTGGTAACTGGAGTAAGCAGGGGAACTGGGAGGAGTTTGTGAAGGGCCTTTTATATTTGTTTTGTCAAGTAATATCTCCTGCTCTGTGATGTTAACTTGAAAACAAACATACTCAGTGAGAACACTGGAAGGTTTTATACTCTGGAAAATGCACCCACTAGGGAACCTAGCTGCATAAACACAATGACACCTTTATAAACAAGTTTTAAGGCAAAAATCAAAACAGATGTTCCAAAATTAATTCATCACCACTCTGCAGTTCTAAAAAAAAAAAAAAAAAAAAAAAAAAAAAAAAAAAAAAAAAAAAAAAGAAGCTGTTTGTAATAATTATTGAGTTATACATAGATAGTTGATGCATATAGTACAGTGAACTGAAAACATGCATCACCTTCTAAAACAAGGGAAACCAAGTAACATGAAGACCAGAGAATTAATCTTTTATGGTTAGAATTGCTGTAGTGCTTCTTTGTTCAAAGCACTTTACCTGAACTAATGAAAATGGTCTTGCAGTACCTGTAGTAAGATATTAGAAAGACTCTCTAAAGCAGTGACAGCAAGGATTAATATCTAAAGAAAAACCACTCTGCCAGATGCTTTATTCAAAACAAAAATGAGTCCTTGTGATGAGAGGGGAAGCTGTGGTATGAACAGCAGAAGCAAAAAGCCATGTCTGTATTGCTAAGGGTTTTTTTCAATCTTTTTTTTTTATGCAATAAGAAAGAAATACGAAGAACAAAATGTAAGCACCGACTGATTTGGATGCTTTTTTTTTGCGCATACTGTCCCAGACCCCTAGGATCCGCTTTATTATCTGATCCACCAAAGAGTACCAACCACCTACAACTTTGGGCAGCGTTAGTGAGTGTTTGTGCTCTGAAGGTTTGTCCTCAGGCACCTCAACTTCTGCAGCTAGAAAAAAGGGAGCACATTATCGGTGATCTCCTTGGACGACCCAGAGCAGCGTTGGGTGAGGCTGCGGAGCAGCGCCTGGGAGAGCCGGGCCAGCTCACCTGTCAGGAGCCCGGTGCCTCCCTGCCCCGGCCGAGGCAGCATCTCTAAAATCCTCATGAACGACTTCAGAGCTCCATCAGTATGATGAAAGCTGGTCACTCACCCCCTTGTATAACACAAAGGACACGGGATTGCAGCAAAGGGTCAAAGTGGTCGGAGAAATGTAAACACAGCTTTATGGGGGTGTCCCGTATCTGCCTTAGGCGGCCAGTGACCCCAGATAAAGAGTAGCCGGCCAGCGGGTTCCTTTGTTTCGTGCCTCAGTGGGAAGGGGCGCGGGCCCGGGGCTGCCGCAGCAGAGCGGGGCCGGGGCCGGCCCGGGCAGGAGCGGGAGGCGCAGAGCGCGGCCAGCCACGGCTCGGGGCAGCAGAGGGATGGGGGAAAGGCTGCTGTGCTCACAGAGTTTTTAACTTGGTAGAAGGCACTGCAGCGGCACTCGTGGTGCCTCCCGCTTTCCCGACGCTTCCACGGGGTCACGTCTCAGCCCCGCGGGGTGTCACGTCCCCGCCGAGCCCCGCGACATCCCAGCCGGGAGCGGCGGCAGAGGAGTGCCCGGGGCAGAGCCGGTGCGGCTGCGGGGAGGGCGCCCTGCCCTGCCCTGCCCTGCCCTGCCCTGCCCTGCCCTGCCCTGCCCTGCCCCGCCGTCCCTGCCTCACCTTCCGCAGCTCCTTCTCGATCTCCCCGGCTTTCAGAACGATGGGGCCGCGCACCGCGTATTCCACCGCCTTCACTTGCGGGTTCATGGACTCCAGCGTCAGGATCTTCTCCCTGCTCGCCTTCTCGTTGATCTTCACGGCGGAGGGCTTGGCAGCGCTGCTCCAGCGCATCGTCCCCTCCCGCCGGGGACCCCGCGGCTGCCGCCCGGCCGCCAGCGAAGCGGCGCAGCGCAGAGCCATGTCCGTCCTTCCGCCCCGGCAGCCCCCCGGCCCGCGGCCGCACAGCCTTGCCGCAGCTTGCCTGGCAACCAAGACAAACCGATGCATGGTCGTTCGGGTAGTTCCCAAAGCCAGATTAAGGATACAAGTGCCGGGGATCGGTGTATTTTGTAGTCGGAACAGGGCGCTAGTCAGATGCAGGCGAGCAGGAGGTGCAGTCAGGAGAAATGCCGAAGAGCTGGCACAGTTACACGTACGCGCTCGATCCTCTCATGTCCAGATCCCGCAAACTTAATTGCAACGGATACAACTGATCTTGCAGCGTTGCGATGCCATCACAGGAGCAATAGATCCCACCATTGCACCCGAATAGCGCCGCAGCCCCCTGCCCCGACAGAAGCGCCCGCGCTAGTGCTCTGGAGGAGTCCCGGGCAAACCCATCCTTCTCCCAGCCGGCGCTGGCCCCGGCCCCGGGGCGTGCTAAGGTGTGATTGCACCAGCCGGGCTGCGGGCGCGCTGCCTGGCGGGGGCTGTAGTCCCGGCTGCGCCTGCCCACGGCATCAGGTGATGGGCAGGGAACTACCGCACCCAGAGGCCTCCCCGGGCCGCTCCCGCATTGTCTGCAGGGCGGGGCGCGCTCCCGCTGCTGGAGATGCCGGGGAGTCGGGGTCAGAGCAGGTCCGGGGGATTTTCCTACGGGCATGGCAAAGCCGAGCGTTCTCGGTGCTGGGGAGCGCTTCGCTGCCGCTCGGAGCCCGCGGTGCCGCCGCCTGCCCGCGCACAGAGCGCTCCCTTTGTCTGGGTGTGCTTTTCTGCTGTGGGTGTGAGAAGCGCAGCGTTGCCCACGCCGACTCTCCTCCGGCCGTGGGGAAAAGGCCGCCTGCGCTGGTTTCTCGGCCTGGCGTGGCGCTGGGAATGCGGCGTGGGGTCTGCCCTGGGTCACCTGTTGCGGGGCTGCTGGAGAGCGGCTCTAGAGTCGGGCAGGCAGCGAGGCTGAACGAGCGCCAGAGCCCTGTCCCTCACCCTGTCACTATGCCAGGGCAGCATTTGCGCCTGATCCTTGCCTCCCGCAGGAACAAGCCGGTCCTCTTTCACAGTTTCCTCATTGTTTCCAGATGATGAAAATGTTTTTATCTCTCGGGTTCAGTTCAGCTTTCATAGCGAATGACTGGAGGTCTGCCATGAAATACAACAGCAGCAGAATTCAGGGGGGAGAGAGGCAAATGCTCTCTCTTCTTGCTGCCCGTGAGGAGGAGAAGGTCCTTTTTACTCCTCCTGGGTGCCCAGAAGAGCCTCCTTGTTTGTGCTCAGAGAGTGGAATAAGGGATCATTCACTCAGGAATATTCCTATGACCTAATGTTACCTCCCTGAGTAGGAGCCTGGGCTGTAAATAAGCCTTTTTTGTGAATTGTTTTTTTAGAACCTTCTTTTTACTTTCTCTTTCACCACTTAGAATATGACAAACTAGCTTCCTAATTTTAGGTGCCTAAATTAGATGGTTTGAGACTTGGGTTCTGTACTGTTTTGGTGTTTTCCTCAGTTGATGAAGAGCAAGGAAGCTGCTTTTGCTGTGTTTGATTTTATTTCATTACATACAATTATGTCTGGAGCCTTTTTTCTGTCTCTACTATTTCTTCTTTCTAACTAGCTTCTGCTTGCCATAATGTTTAGTTTCACTAGTATTTGCTCCAGTCCTTATTCTTTTTCAAGTGCAGTATTTTTCAGCACTTGCTTTGTGCTAATTTAAAAATAATTGCTGCTTGAGGATTTTAGTCAATTCGTAGTTAACAAAATCACAAAGATGGGTTGTTTGTTTTTTTTTTTTTTTTGTGCTGAAGGAACATTCTTGAGGTGGTGCAGAAAACTCATTTGTTTTTTGTTTCATCATTGTACTGATTTTACTAAGAACTTTTTCTTGTTTACTGTTCAGTTTGTGAAGGCCACGTGGAGTGTTTCTGGCCCTGCTTGATCTCCCTCCAAAATTCTGCCCACAGAATGACCCAATAGAGTGCTCTGTTAGAAATTCAAGTTCTAAGAAGTCCATTTTTGTTTACTTGAAGCCAGCAACTGTTCCAGGACATTGCATCTGATTTTTTTCCCATATTTTAAGCCTTTTTAGCTTTTGAAATGTCAGGTTTTGGAGCTTGTTTGTTTTGACACTTTACTTTTAAAGTTGTTATCAGTCATGTATCTGGAAAGCCAAGTGCTCTCTGAATCTGGCAGTTTGATAATTAACAGTGTCATGGTGCCTTTTCTCTAGGTTTGATAAAAAGTAGTCCAGAAGAAAATATTTCTAGCTATGGTAAGACATGTCAAGGTTGGAATTACCACAAAACCAGATTGGATTTTACAGTAAGCTTTTATCAGATTACCTGAAATGTTCAAATTCTTTTAAATTCTAATATATACATTCAGTGGATACAAGTAGATTTCCTAGGTATCTTAATTCAAGTGTATTTCATAGTTGCTTATAAATCAAGGTTGAAATGCTAGCCAGACTACTAAAAATCAGAGTTTGGATTGCAATTTGGAAACACTAATTTTGCTGGGGGAAGAACATAAGTTAACCTTTGCTCTTGGTCCACACACTGTTGTTCCACCCCCAGTCCACCCCCCAGAAAGAGCTGGCGTAGCAGAACGTGTCCAGCCAGCACTGCCCCCCATATCTCTGATTGATCCCCCCCAAGTAAAGGTACAGATCCCCTGACACCTCTGTTTCTGCACTGATGACAATCCAAGCAAGCCCTCAGACCTTGCTTGCAAATCCTGTAAGGCTGCTGGTCAGTGTGTAACACAGGGCAGCCTTGGGACGGGGCTGGGAACCTGCAAATGCAGCTGGCACAAGCCAAAATGGTTTTACTAAAACATTGGAATAAATATATGCAAAACTGGAATTCAGTAGTCTGGGTAATTCCTTAGAAATGCACACAGGAAATAAATGGGATGAAACAAAGCCTTTCCATGGTAAATGCAGTGTGGTGTTAGAGGAAAGTATCTCTCTCTTTATATGGAGTAAATGTATCTCCAAAGGTTATTTTAATACAGATGCCTTCCTGAAAGTAAATAGTGTACGATGAACTTGCAATATTGAGGCAAAGTTGTTCCTAAATGAATGTGCAAATCATATGAACACAAGTTTCAGACAAACCAGGCTCTGAAGGTGGGCAGTGCTGCTTACCAAGGTTCTTTGATCTCCAAGTTACATTCCACCTTTAGTCAAAAAGGCAGAGGCTGCTTTGCTTGCAGAAGCTAAAATAATGAATTTCATGTTGATGGTGCTGAGCTAGAGATACAGAACAGCAGTAAATGCATAAATACATAGAAAGGGAGATGGAGCCTTGGAGAAATAAGGGCAATAAACAGAATAACAGCTGCTGTCACATGTTTCCATTCTGACAGACCTTCAACAAGCTGCTTTGCCATGAATAGTTGCATGGTTTAAACCCCATGATTACAATAATGACATGTGGTAACTGAGCATTCAGGCTGCTGCTGCTGTTTCGTTGAAAAAAAGACATTGGATAGAAAACTGCTCGCAATAGCTTAAAATGCTAAAGTGTTTTTAATGATATTTAGGAACCTGTGAGCACACTAAGTAAATGGAAACCACATTATGAAAACTAGGTTTATTCAGACAAAAAGAGCAAGGTTTTCTGTATTCTGTGTTGTACAAGGCTTATGCTCATTGTAGCAGTTTAGAATATAAGGAGCATCTTCAGAGAAGTTACTGTTTCTGCTGTTCTTCAAACTGAACATAAAACATTAAGATTTGGTGCAAAGCTCAATGCAGTCCACTGCAAAACTACCAGTTAAGTGACTTCATATTTTAATGTTTAACAACTTTCATTATCTCATGATAAAGAAAAAAAAAACAAACTCCAAACAAACAAAAGCCCAACCTCCTACCCAAAACCCAAACTCAGATGGAATGTGTAAAGTATTGAATTCTCTTCATAAGAACTAATTGAAAAGATGCTCTATGAAAATAATGTAAGCTTTTGGTGAAAATATATCTATTGGTAGAAACTGAACTGTTCTGAACACCATGTGGATTTTAAAAAAGTTTCCCATAAAAAAGGCCTGATATGTGAGAATAAAATGTTGGAAGCCTTTTTTTTTTAATATATAGAGAACAGTAGGTGTTCCTGCTCTTAAATAGTTTTAATAGTTTTCTTAATGTTTTAAGAAAAACTTCTTTTTAAAATCTGAGGCTTTTTTTCTCAGGCAAGCTTTAATGTGCTCAGCTGAGCTGGAGGCAGGAGCCAGCCTAAGCCTGGGCTTCCTGAAACCTAGAGGCATCAATGCTTAACAACACTGTGAATTAGAAAATGCTTTGTAATTGGGAAACACTCAATATTTAGCTGTACTTGGAGAACAAAGCCAATATTTGTGCCACTTAAATGTTGGTCTTGCCCAAATTCAGAGTAATGGGATCTCAAAGGACTTGTTAGGCATGACTTTGAGTCTCTATGAAAGGACTCAGAGGGGATTTAGATTACAGCTTCCTGGAAATCTACTGGTGAGAGCACAGTAACTTTTTAAAGTACTACAAACTATTGTTTTAATCAAAATTACCAAAATCAGAGTAATAAAATAGGATTGAAGCTTGTCTGTATAATCAGTGTATTTTTTATACAGTACTTTCTTCTTACCAGTTGAATACTGTCACATAAAAACTTCAATTCCTTCATGGTAACATTGCAAATATTATCATCTAGCTCTTCCTATTACTTGTAATTTTGCTCTCATGCATCCTAATCTTGTGTTTTAGATAAAACTTCAGAATTCTCTAGATAGTACTTTGGCCATGGAGAGAATAATACCCCTGCTGACTATAGCTGACTAATTAGGAAGCTGTTACTTAACCAGGATGTGGTTTATAACCTTTCTGACACAAGGTTGCATAGAACTTTATCAATTTAATTTCTCAATTTGCTGTGTTTTGTCAGCACATTGGGGCTGACAGAGCCCAAGGCTGTCAGCTCTCTCAAGGGACACTACAGGAGAGCAGGATGCTTCCAAAGTGCCTGGAGTGCTGAGCAGAAATAAATACAACTCAAGAGTGCTTCTCTCTCCCACTCTCAGGTGGATTAGATGTGTGAATTGTTCCTACTTTGGAATTTTTGTTTCCTTGTAAAATTAGGGTTGCACACCAAAATACTGCCATGTGCAGGCAGTTGTTGTATGGAAACATCTCAGGCCATTCAGCACAGCTGCAGTCTGTGGTGAAAAGAGCAAAGGAAAGAAGCCATCATGTACTTACAAAGTCATATGCAGCTTTTCATAAGACAGAGAAATTGCAGAATTTTCTTATTTTCTATTTTAAATTGGTGCAAAACACATTTTAAGTGGGGCTTGGTTTTGCAAAGTGCCTCAACGCTGTTAAGAGAGAAAGCACCTGTACCCTTAAAATGGTATTTGTTGTTTTTATCTCAGTGCTGGATTAACCTTGGAAATTATGTAAAATAAATAGTCTTGGACTTTCAGAACTCAAAACGTGTAAAAAAATAGAATAAAAGGAAAAATACATGTCTGGTAAATCAGTTTTCTAGCTAGGAACTGTCTTCGTTGCATTCAGTAAGGAAAACATTTTTGTTTTTATGGAGTAGTTGAACTGACTGCTTTATTTGCTCTATAAAGAAAAGCAGGGTGTCGTCATAGATCTCTGTGAGCTCTCTTGTATATTCATTAATTTATTTACTAGCTACTGTTACTATACTCAGCAGAGCCCCCTGCTGTTACAAATCCTCCTCAAATACTTTTCTATGTTTTGCTGTGTCTGAACCTTATGAATTAAGGAAAAAAAATTTAAAAACCAAATGCAAGCTCAAGGTCCTGGTTGCATGGATTTGTTCTGGATTCAGGAACGAAATCTGGATGTTGTGCCTACATAGAACAGCTTTCCATTTTGGCAGCAGTCACAGTTTATATGGAAAATAAACCTGTCTTTTCTTTGTGTATCTCTGGAGAAACACCTGTGCCAAAGGACTGGTATAGGCTGGAAAAAAATACGCAGGGAGAACAGGGAAACAAATCCACCCTCTGAGTCATAGCTTAAATACCGAGGAGGAAAGGAAAAGGGCAAATGAGCCAGTCTAGTAACTGTGTACACAGGCAGAAACCACCTCACATGTGGGGAGCCCCAGCGCTCACAAGGACAGAGCAGGACCTTCTCATGCCCTCTGTGGAGCCAGGCTCAAGGCAGAGACTCATGGAAGAGGAAGAAAAAAGATCAACATGTTGTACTGGCACAGGAGATGGCATTGCAAACGATGTTTGATTCTTTATTCATCATACTATATTGGTAGTAAGGATGGAGAGGGCTGGCACGGCAATCTGGACGATACTCGCTAGGACATAAATGCAATTTATGTGTTAGAAATCCAGGCCCTGCTGAGATAGCTGTTCCTGTTGCTCTGGTCCTGATAGTGGTCTGGCAGTAGCACACTGTTATCTGAGGACATTGTACTCGAAAACATGCAATTTGGGAGCGTAACCCCACTAAGAGGCATGGCCAGACACCCCCCCTTTGGACCGCCAGGCTCCCAAAGGCACCGGTGCAGTAGGCGACAAACATCCCCCTCTGCGGCGCTCTTGTAGTTTTCTGAATTGAGGTGGAGACCAAAGAAATGGTGTTCGGTGCTTTCTGACGGCAGGGACTTTTCAGCCAGGCTCCCTCGTTCCCGGTTTCCTTATTCCCCGCTGCCCTCACCCTTCCCGCCCCCTCAGCCCCGGGGCCGTTCCCAACGCGGCCGCCAGGGGGCTGCGAGCGCCGCCCGCGCGCAGCCAATCCAGCGACGTGGGCGGGGCCGGCCGCTGGCGCGCGCGGGGGCGGGCGGGGCTTGTCCTCCGTCGGGGGCGCGCGGAGCTCCTCCCGCTCCCCCGCCGGCTGCTCCTCTGGCCACCTCCTCCTCTGGCCACCTCCTCCCGCTCCTCTTTCCACCTCCTTCCTCCCGCTCCCCCACCGGCTCCTCCTCTGGCCACCTCCTCCCGCTCCTCTCTCCACCTCCTTCCTCCCGCTCCTCTCTCCACCTCCTTCCTCCCGCTCCCCCACCGGCTCCTCCTCTGGCCA
>VZUI01036078.1:0-24590 GCA_013401135.1 Cettia cetti | reverse complement strand
AGGAAGGAAGGAAGGAAGGAAGGAAGGAAGGAAGGAAGGAAGGAAGGAAGGAAGGAAGGAAGGAAGGAAGGAAGGAACTGTCACTGCTTGCTAAAACACAATTCCCTAATGCTTGAACAACTGCAATAACCAGCCAGTGCTGGCAAACTGTTGTCTGTCTTGACAAACCCTTTGGAAAACTCCCATGCAGAAGAAAGGGGAATACTGCTAAGACTTCAGTTATCACCTTCTCAGGGGACATCGCAGATAATAAGCAGTTCCCTCCCCAAAGTACCCTAATGATATCCTAGCTTTACAAAAAATTATGCTTGAATATTTCTTCTGAAATATAGACTTGCCATGCACAGTCAAAATTAAAAAGAAATATAGGGCATTTTAAAGAGAAATTCCACAGGGAAAAGCAACTGTGAAATAGCCAAACATCAATTATGAAAACCACATCAAGAAGAGGCTCTTGTGCACGGGCTTTAGGGTTTAGGGATTTCAAGAAAATGTGCATCCTAGTTTGACTCATAATGTAGGCAGAGAATGAGCAACTTTCCTCAACTTAAAAACAGCTCAGTGAGTATGTAACCCTTTAAAGTCATGGTATGTATACAACTTTCTTGTGTCTCATAGCTTCCAGCTGATGGCAATCTTTGCTTTCCATGCCCAACTCCTCCACAGGATTGGAGTGACAGGCTTACTCCCATCCTAAGTTAGTGCAAAAGAAACAGCCGATACTATTGTGACATGGGCAGACTTCTACCGAGGTGTGCACAGCAGCCACCCCAGAGCTTGCTCATTGGTGTCATTATCACTATCTCAACTGCAAACCTTCAACCAGAGCCTTCTCCTCCCCCGCTGCTGCCCACATACAACTCTGAACAGGCTGTGGGCAGCACTGCTTCCTTCTGCCTGATGGGAGAACACAAATGGAAGGAAAGCAAAATGTAACAAAGTGAACAAAGGCAGAGAGATTTGGGGTTGATTCTGCCTGTGAGTCAGGGCCGGTTGATTTTCCCAAGCTTAAAGATTATGGTCTTATGAGTGTACCATTTGAGACTTCCACAGGGCAGGATCTGAGAGAGGGAGCAACCAAAGCTGGGAGTACCCAGGGTAAAATCAGGAAACACCTTCCCACAAGACCCAAAGAAAATGCAATGGCATAATCTTGTTCTTCCTTAAAATAACTTGCAAGTCTGTTGGTTTGTGGCATTGCTGTTTAATGGTACAGAGCATTATTAGAGAAAAACAGCACAAATCAGACAGTTGTCATAAGGGAAAAAAGGTATCTCAGTTCATTTGAGTTTTTCCTCCAACTCTGAACTTCTATCTTGAGGGTCACACTTGCTCCTACACAGAATGTCTGGATAGAAGGCTTCATCAGTTTTCCTCTCTGATGACAAACAGCACCAAACCCTTTCCTGTCTCTTCTCCCAGGAGTAACAGCTGTTTATTGTTCCTCATTCCCACCCTGCATGACCAAACAACTACACAGAAAACAGAGATAGGTGAAAGCAAGACTATTTAAAGCTGCAAATCAAGAACGCAACACTCAGGAAAATTCAGCTTTATGGCTGCCTGTGCAACCTTCAACCCTTTTTCTTGCCTGTGCACCATGGCAGAGCTGTTAATCACATAATCACAGGCTATTTTTGCATAGGACCTTGGCCTCACCCAGCGCAGCAGGACCCGGGGTGCTCCCCGAGTGAGCACTCAGTTACTGTTTCATCTTCTCGGCACTGTTGGAGGTGGGGCCCTGAGCCTTGTTTACTGCCTACCTGCCACACTCTGCTCTGCAGAGGGAATTAGTAATTTACTCCTGGCCTTTCCTACGGTATGTACCAATAGAGTAAATGAATGTCTCACAAACATAAAGGAATGTATTTTCACACTGCCTTTACAAAGACACTGTTTTATCCATCTATCACAGGTGGGAAGCAAAGCACAGGGAGATTAATGTGAAAGCCTTCCACTAGTTCTAAATGCTCAATTGAAACTCTTAGGCACAAGTCCTTCAGACATATGTTTTGCCAGTTAAGGCTGTGGTTACAATCTTTTTTTTTTTTTTTTTTTTTTTTTTTTGGGCTGATGCTCTCGGAGATAGAAGAAGTGGTATCCCTTACATTTATACCATTCAAATTTTACTAGGTTATTAATGTGGAGGCTTGCTTTCTCATTTCTTTGTATATTTGTTATACTTAACATACATCCAAAAATTCAAGAGAAGTATAAAGGAGCTGTTTTCTAAATATACATTCTGAGGCAGGTAGCTGGGATGGAAAATTTCTGCCCAGACAGTTTAAGTTTAGTAAAGTTGTGAACAACTAAAAATGAAGGTCTTAAAATAGGGAAGCTGTTGGATGGCCTCAGCAGCAGGTCATTGCCATAACATACACTTTTCTTTCTCTTCTTGGTTGTTGAAGAAACAGATGTTACACTAACAGAATCAAGTCAAACTGTAACTAGAACTTTATTTTATATCTGGATTCTGTTCAGATAAACGAGATCAATTTATTTTAAAACTTGAACGCATAACAAAGCCCTGTTACTCAATTCCAAACAGGGACTTTTGCTTTGAGCATAAGCTCCACCTTTCCTCCTGTTCTCTCAGAAAGCGAAAGCAAGTGTCAGGCACTGCAGGCAGCACTGGTCATAAGCTGGATATAGGACAGGCAGATGGACAGTACTCAGAGGCAGTGAATCTTACATTGGTATAAACTGATCCTTCCCCTGATTATTTGCAGGGAGATTCACAAATTCCAGTAAGAAAAAGAAAGCCCATCTGAAAATTTCAGGCAGTGATTTTATCTGTGCCAACACCAGGAAAGAAAGACAGACAGACAGACAAAAAGACAGACGGTGGGGGGGTGGGAATAATTCAACCAACTGCTGGTGCCAGCCTTCTTCAGAGCAAGAAGTAATTTTAGAGACACTTCTGTAGGAGTGTAAAATCCAACCTTGCAAGTGTGCACAGGACTTAGGACACACAGACATGCACAGACACACACACACACACACACACACACACAGAGGACACTGGACAATGTGAGAGCTGGCAGAACTGGTTCCTCCATCACCTTGGGAACATGAAAGGACAACCCTAGGATAACTCCTGACAATTCCTGTTTGCCACCCAAGCTGTATTCCTGGAAAATGGTGTTGGGAAGAGTTCCTCCCCTGACATGTACCATATCCACACAGAGGGGAACACAGACCAAATTTCTCTGTCCTGCACTGAAAGCTCTTACCATGTATCCCTGCTTTTGAGCTAGTCATGCCTCCTGATTGCACTAACTTTCACTAATTCAGTATTTTTAATTACAGAGGGATTTACAGCACTGCACTACAGTGCTCTCTTTTATAATACCCACTGTTTCTGCTGAATCTGGGTACACTCTACACACAAAGTTGCACATTAGACAAATTACACTGCACATTAAGTAAATCTCTCTCCAGAAATAGGATTAGATGGAGAGTCAAATCTTCCTCATTCCTAGTGCATAAATTAATATCTACAAGATCAATATAAAGTAAAAGCTCCATATCAATTTATGAACAAAAATAGTTTAAACGTACTCTACAATTAAACAAATTTATGCAGGAGATGCATTCTTCTTCTCCTCCTATTTTACTTAATAAATAAAACAGCTGGTCTGAGGAATCAGGTCAATCAGTGTCTGGAAAAAGCCCCATTAAAGCTGCTATATAACCTAGTTTCTCAAGCTGCATAAGGCATCCTAATATTGAAGAGGCAGAAGTCCATGCAGAGACTGCACGGATGGCTCAGCTTCTGGCCCTTCAGGGTTATGGAGGATATTTATCACAGAAGACAGCAGTAAGTGAGGTATCTTGCAAAGATCTAAGGAGATAGGCTCTGAACAACCACAACAAAGACAACATGATGCATCCAGACCTATACATAAAATAGAGCTGGTAATCTCGGGCACCTAAGTTCAGGTCATCCAACATAAGGAGATGGTAAAGGCCCAGATTTTCACATATGTTCAGATCCCCTCAAAGCTAGCCGAGCCCTGTTGCCACAGTGGGTGATAACACCTCTTCTCAGGGCACCCCACAGCTACATGGTTCCATCCCTCCCATGTCACGTGGGAGGGCGAATCCAGCAGTGCCCAAAGCTGTGGGCGTGTTTTGCAGGCACAGAGCCCATTCCAGTGCAGGCAAAAACTCCACAGCATCAGCCCTCCTCCTGCTGCACAACACACAGCACACAACCACACAACACGCAGTGCCCAGGCCCTCCTCACCTCAGAAAATGTAGCCCTTCCTATATTCAATAGGTTTGAAAATATTTTCCAAAGGGTATCACAGTCCACATGCTATAGAGATAAAAATGGAGCCAGAAGAAAGTAAAGTGACTTGCTCAAGCTTAAAGAGCAAGGCAGCATCAGAACTGGGAAATGAAACCTCCCGGCCCACAAATCTAGGTTTTAGCTTCTTAAATAAGGATTCTCTTTCCTCATCAAAAAACTAAAAATGGGAAGAGAGGGAAGAATATTCTGTAGACAGCATGAACTTTGCCCTCAGAGGACTAATGACCTGGTATACCTTTTTTCCCCTTCTCACTTTCATTTCCCCTGCTAAAGTTACAGTACCTTCAAGGACTATCCTTCCTTGGTGTGTTTTAACCTAGTGTGTCAGCTCAGCATCCTTTTCCCAACCACCTGAAGCAAAAGACCATCCTTCCAAGAGAGGAGATTACCTTCTTGCCTTCAGTCTCCCTGGACATCCTTGCAACATCCTGGAATGAGACTATTCTGCTTTCTCCATCGTGCTGAGGGACTCCAAAGTCCTATCCACTCGTCCCAGCCCATAGTACGTGGCAGCCCAAAAGGGTACCCTGGAGGTAAAACCTGGTTGTTCTCTATTAATTTTTCATTTCAAGAATGGCTCCAGGGAAAGGAGGGAGATATAGGTCAAAGACTTTGGGGGCTGCTTAGTAACTCTGTACATCTTCCTTCCTTTTTTCCCCCCCTCAATTTTTTTTTTCTCTTCCAAATTCAGAAACAGAGGGTTTTCCCTCCGTATTTCTCATTGACTCCTTGAGCACCACCGGCATTAGTCAGCAAACTCCTGCTATTTCCTCACAAGCCCCCGACACTTGCAGAGTGACTAACCCTCTCCCCACACACTTTGGTTCTATAGCTGCATCTGGGTTTTTTCCTCAAGAAAAATGGATCTTGGCATTGCACATGCGTAGTTCTCCCTGTGGTCGCTGTAAGGGTGACAGGTCATTCCCTCTGAGCTCCTATTGCCAGGAGGCTGTAAATGCCACCATTTTTCATGCACAGAGCTGAAGAGCCAGGAGGTGATGGCAGGGCCTGCCTTCAGGTCACTTCATAACTCACCACCACAGTAGCAGCATCCTTCAAACTAGGAAGAAGTTAGCTCCTGCCCCAAGCACAGGCACGTGGAGAACACAATGGAGGAAGCCTGAAGCCACCTGGCTTCTCTTCACAGCCCTGCCAGCCACCTGCTCTGTCAGGTGACAGAGCCTTTGCATTAGCCTTTCCTTCCCAGGACAAAGAGTCTCTGCCGCTGTTATGGCGCTTGGTGCCTGACATGAAGTACAGGAGGCCTCAGCTGGGCTTCTGAGGCATGAATACAGGGTGACTGAAAACACAGCTCTTTGTGACTCAATGCCACCTCATCAGAGCATGACAGAAGGCTCCTCCTGGCCAGGCGGGCTTGCACAAGCTGCCCACCCTCAGCCATGCTCACAGAAGGCCTTGCATGCAGCTCACGCTCACGTAGGCGTACCCACAGACTTGCCCACACTGTGCTCTTGGTGCTGCACTCGAGCAAGTTTGTTGTGTCCACCTTTCCAGGGTGATGACAAGAGCACACAGACCACGCTCCCTTATGTGTCCAACCTGCAAAGAGACATCTTGCCCCCAGGGCAAGGCCATTCCCTCAGGTGATGGTAAGTGCTACCTGCTGCCACCCACACAGAACAACCCACATTCAGAGCAGCGCCCATCAATAAAAGGTTCAGTAGGAAGGCTGGTGAACTTGGTGCTGGAGAAGTTTATTCCACCTTTAACCTTGACACCCTCGCCCCAGCACCCACCCCGTTCCCACCACCCTTACCTCCGTCCCCATTGTAGGAGAGCCTTCTGCATTGCTGTGTAGGGAGGCATGAAAATAAACCACCGGCTCCAGTGCCACACTCCCTCCTGGCAGATCTGTTTCTCTCTTCTTAACTGTTTCCAAGTGCCTGGCTGTTTTATAATCCCCAGTGAGCATTCCCTTAACTCCTTCCTCACTGAGTTCTTCCACTCTCCCTCACTCGGTCTCTTCTAAAAGGCAGAAAAATCCAAGGCGAGTTAGGGGATAGAGAATGCAAAGGAGGGGGCCTGAATCAAAGAGGGAACATCTGAATCAAAGAAGGAACATCTGAATCAAACTGCACATATTAGTCATTTCCCCAGCCTTCTCTTACACAGACAGACTGACTCTCCTGTTAATGTATTTCTTTCTTTTTTCTTTTTTTTTTTTTTTTTTTTTTCCCATGGACATTTGTGTACCTTACAAACTACTTTGCTAATCTCCTCCTGCTTTTTCATACCATGAGGTCATATGCTCCTGCTGGTAGCATGACTTTAAATCACACAGCAGCTTGCCCTCTGAGGTCTGAACAGAAATCACTGTCTTAGATCACAAGTAAATATGAGTTGATGGCTTCAAGCCCAGTGTCACCACCACCCCACTTATGCATATTGCAAAATTCGAGAAGAATCAAATGCAGGTATCACTTCCCAGTGGAAAGGACTTAGTCACTGCAAGGGCCGTGAGAGGGCCATGTGGAGGAGCTGGGGCAGAGGAACACATCCTCCCTGTTTCCAAGACGTGGGACTCTGCACCTGCCCTGAAGTGACCTGTTGAGAGTCACACATGCTATGGGTGCTAAAGGCTGTGCACGACACGTGTGCTTGTGTGCTTGTCATGGAGTGCAGATGGTGGGGGAGGGAGTCACTTGGCCTGAGACATTTTGGGAGACCCACAGGTCATGGCTCCACTTGGATAACCACAAGGTAGCACAGGTCTCTGTGTGCCAGGGTGTGCTGGCAGCTCAGCGTGGGGTGGGACAAGGGCAGCGACCCAGCAGCTTTGGATTTCATAACCACGACTACGTGCAAAGCAACGTCACAGAACACTCCGGTGTTTACGCTGCTCCTGCGAGTGCATGAATAAAGAACACGGTGGAAGAAAGCATTGGCTTTCACATGTCCCCTTTCAGGTGGGAACATGACACCTGCAGCTGGCTGCTGCTCTTCCTCAAAGCCTATGGCTGCTTCTTTTAGCATCTTGAGGTTACCCCTGACAGCTTCCACTCAAAAGTTTACCAAGGCATCTTTCTCCCTGACAAAATGAGCTATTCTGTCACACAAGGCTGGGCCGCAGGGCTTTTAAAATTGGTTCTGCTGATGTTCAAAGGGAGGAGCTTGCTGTGCAGAGGAGTGGTAGAGTTAACAGTAGCAGGATCAGCACAAGCTCTTACCCTTGCCATCTGCCTTCAGCTCAGCCAGGCCTTCTGCTGAACAGCCAATGTGGGCTGGGGGCACTGGAGTGAGCAGCAACTCACTGACATGAAAGACTGCCTGGATTAGTTGATTAAGATTACGAGCACAGGAATCCTGTATAGTGCTGGTACTGACTCAGTTCAAGGATTTCATGGGGATATTTAAGCCCAGTTTTCCAAAGAAGTCTTTTGTTTTGCGCATATGGGTGTTTGTGTGACAGCTTAAACAAGCCCCACGAGTTGATGACTCCAGAAACAGGGGTCATCTCTGAAACTGCTATGCTTTCTTCTTTGGTCACCCCCACCAGAAAACGGGGACAACTAACACTTAACTGTCTCACTCCATTGTAATGTTTAAGTCCTTTGCACTTACAGAGCTCTGGAGGAAACACAGGAAAGCCCACTGGAATGGACAGGGATGCCTCTCAGAACAGATCCCTCTCATTCTGCCTTGTAGACTTCTTTTAAGTGCTAGCCACTGCCAGCAGGCCCTGACAGAGGCTGCTCAGCTCTGCTTCTGCACATTCAGATTGACAGCTGCCTCAAGAGTTCTCCCTCTTTTTTAATAATAGAAGAGTCACTTAAGGCTTGTGGATGACCTGAAAGTACCAAAATGCTGACCCACTACCAAAGTCTGAACCTGCCAGTGCAACCATGAAGAGCAGGGCTTGGTCTGCTTAAGGGATGGTGAGGGCAAAACAGTTCTGCAGACCCATAACAAAACACCGAGATTCCCTCTGGTGTCGTATCATTCTGCGGTAGTACCATACACCAATTTAAATTACTGCTGCAGCTGATCTTCAAACCTGGAGGAGACAGGTGGAGGGAGCAGCAAAAGGGTGCTGGTCTGGAAGGATGGGGGATCTGGGATGAGAGAGGGCATAACCTGCCTGTTCTGAAAGCAAAAATAACAGAGAGGTCCCTCCTTTCACAAATGGAGGGAGGAAAAAAGCAAGATGAGCTAAAAGCCTGGACTTAATCATGAAAAACAATAGCTCATCATTTATTTTCATATCCTCTCACTAATGCTGGCATAATGCTAACAGTGGAATTCTTATGGCATGCATGTCATGCCTGCAAATACCAAGTGAATTACTTCTCAGTGAGGCTATGGGCTATGGCACTGAGCAGCACATTCGTTACAAGAGATTGGATCATGAACGACAGTTCCCAAATTCCTCCTTCACTATGCTACTTGCATTAGTTGTAATTTAATGAGTGTGAGAGAGAGAGAAGGAGAGAAAGTTTTTGCTCAAACCACAGAAATAATACTGCCTGCTGCTGCTTCCCACTGGGTCTTGTATTAACTCACACCATCTCCACCTCCTACTTCTCTACCTCCTCCCTTTTCACACCTATCCTCAGGTGCTAAAAGTCATGTCATGAAACCCATCAGCATGGCAAGAGAGCATGCAGAAGCCCCCAGGCACATGCATTCCTTCTGGCTTAAAAGGTGGGAGAGGACACAAAGCTCTCCCTCTCCTCTGCCAACAGCCATGGCAGGCTGGGGTGGTTCCTACACCACCCAGTCTCTGTGTAGACATGCCACCAACTCTCCTTCGGTTCTTACCTCCTAGGGAGCCAGTGCAGGTGAAAGACACCAACCTGGCAGTTCTGGAAACAGAGCATGAAGTGCACACTGCATGACCCATGCTGGTGTGGAGCTCCCACCACACACCCTTGCCAGCACGGTCTTTCTGCCTGCCCAGAGGGAGCCACAGCTGGGTAGCCCAGCCTCATCCTCACCTTGCAGGCTGTCTCACCTGCTTTGTTGCTCTTTTAAACAATTTTGAGACCTGGTAAGCAGCCAGTAAATGTGAACAAACCCTTTGCTAGGAGGTAAAGCCTTCAGCAGTATAAACATGCCATCACTGGTGACCCCCAGCGAATCTGGCAATCCCTGCCATGCTGCTTCCTCCTGAGCTCTTGGGTAGATTGTTCCTCCAGCTTCTTCAGGGCATAAATCAGGTCCCTTTTCTTCACTCCATGGACCTTGACACAGCAACAGCAGCAGGGGCATCTTGCAGGTCTCTGCCCTGGAAGGAGCCTAACTGGCCCAGCATCACCTCCCACTCCTGTGGTGACAGAGCCTGTACCCCTTCACATGACGGGACATTTATCCATAAAATGACCCTGTACATAAGGTTCACACCTGAAACAAGACCCACCGTGTGGGGTCTCATATACTGGGCCAGAAGAAAGCCAAGAGGTCTGATCTGAGCAGCAGACTTACAAGTGAGAGACTGCAAATATCACTGCTACTCTCCTGGTATAGCCAGTCTCTTCAGGGTTTTCCACTGATGGAACCTAAATGACAACCATCCACGGATTCCTATCCAGTGGAGCATCCAGAATACTCCTTATCCCTTCTGTGTCAAATGTAATTTAAAAGCCCCCCTCCCACATTTTGTGGTGTTTGGAAAAAAACAAATCCAAACAAAATTTACATGTTTCTGAAACAAATGCATAAGCAGGGGAAGGGAAAATACCCTTAAGGATTGGAACCAAATGTGTTTGTGCAAATGAGACCCAGGATTCACAGTTACCTTCCAGCCTCCAGCAAGTGCTACAGTCTTAGCTTTGACTTAAAAACAATCTGTTTTCTTGTAAAGGTTAAAAAACACCAGTGATATTTTCTCTGATGGGCCAAAGTCCCACAGCCCTGACTGGGAGAGGAAGGCGGACACAATGTCACAGGACACTCCCAGGGACATGTGCATACACAGGTCTGTATGGACGCACAGATGCACATTTGTGCTTCCCAGCAATACAGCAGGCACGAGGCTGGGGGCCACCACCTTCAGAAACTATCTGGACACAGATCTGTCCCTTGTCAAAATCCCCCTCCAAAGAGTATTGCACACTCTGTGGCTTTCTTAAAACTATGGCTGTGCTTTGAGCAGTGACCGGGCTCTGAAATAAATGAAGACATGCCTTGCTGAAGTGACCCTAAGTGAAAGCAACAATAGTTGGCACAAATAAATAAACAAGCACCACAGCTGCAAATCAAAAAGGATGAAACAGTGAGCCCCATCAGCCTGCTGTAACTAACCCTATCCTGGGCAGCTCACCCACTCCAGCAGCACGGGGAGCCACACATCCCCCCAGGGGACACCAGATAGAAGGGGTCCCTTTGCAGACAGCAGGTGTGGGGAGAAGGGGACACAAGCATGAGAGGGAAGTGGGGGGGCTCCAGTGACAGAGGCCCACCACAGTGGCTATGTGACCTTTAGGAGCCTGTCACAGGGGTGCTGTTACCTGCTACCAACCTGCAAAGAGAAGCAGTGAGCAGGCTGGGGTGATGAAAAGCAGTTGTCAGGGACAGAACTAGAGGGATAAACGTACCTAGACAGATGGAGACCTGCTGGACTGCCAGAACAGGCCTGTTACTGCAACAGCTTCTTTGGGCATACAGTCCAAGCCACAGCGGTCAGAACTGTCAGCCATGATTTATCACATTTACAGTTTAAAATCCAACCAAATCCAACACTTCTGCTGCAACCAAGAAGTTCAGCTGAAGGGTCTTGGCCCAGCTGGGAAGGCAGAGGCTGTCCTGCCCCTTGGTTCCCCTCCTGATGGGTTGTTGTGGCTCAGGAAGGGTAAAGCTCAGACACAGCACTCAGTGTCACACTTCACTTCCCTTTAAGCCTTCAAATTAGGGCTTACACGGGGCTTAAGCGCAGCCTGTCCCAACACAGGGCTGGATTTCACAGCTCTCATGTGCTGCTGGGTTGCCACTTCCCCCTGAAAAGGGGATGAGAGCCCTGCAGGCAGCCTGGCAGGCAGTCCATCCACCCAGACACCCTGAGCAGGGGATGGGGAGCACCCAATCCCCACCCAATCCTCCTTGTCCAGGGTGAAATCACCAGGACAGGCTCCTGCTTCCCTTGCCTCAGCTAACCAAATAGATCCCTTGTTAATATCTATCTTTTCAGCAAGCATTTCATGGTAACCAGTGTTTTTACCTCTCTGATCAAGCCTGTGCTCTTCTTCCTCCACCTCTCTGCTGGCCTCCCCAGGGTGACCACAGAATGCCCACCCTCCCAGCCCTTAGGTTGGGATGCCTGACATGCAGCATTCATTTCCCACATGAAATCAGCATGTTCTGGATACAAGGCACACTACATCCTTGGCCATGAACACCTCAGGTGGGCTGGTCACCTGCCAGCAAGGACAGCTGAATATGACAGGGCTGGGGAGGGGGCACAGGGGAAGAAGCTGCCAGGAACAGGAGAAAGGACACAAAATACAGAGGGGGATAAAAGCCTCATCCTTTTCACAAGCCCTGCAATAACAAGAAAGCAAGAAGGACAAGGAGTACCAACCACAACAAAACCCAAATGAAAGGCTATGATCTGCAACCTGCTGCAGTGATGCCATGTAACAACTGTGGTTGGTAAACACACTTCCTACCTCTCCATCAGTGCTGTCACCAGCATCTGCTTTATTGTACACAATATCAAATGCATCAGGAATCCCCACCTGAAATCATGCCCTCTCCTGCCATTCACTCACATCCCATCTTCTTTTTCCCTCACACTTTATTTTCTACAGGCAGCAGCTTTTCGGCAGAAGCCTCAGTGTCTGTTTGCAACAGGGCATGGCAAGGGAAAGCAGACGTCTCCTCGTAAAGCATCCTCTTCCTGAAACCCCTTCAACCCTTCCTGGCTGAGAGGAAATGCAAGGATTGGTAATGACTCAAGTGTTCCTCTGGGAAACAGCATTTTAGAGAAACATGAAATAACTTTTAAGCCAAGCCTAGTCCTGAAGAGGGGAACGCCACATTCTGTAGCTTGAGCTCATGGCTGAGCATGAACAAAGCAGGGATTCAGGTGCCCACGGGCAGAGACACTGGAAAAGATACAGCTATTTATTGAGGTAGTCCCACCTACATTAGATACATTGTAAGTGATACATAAACACATTTGAAGGGATACAGAAACCCCAGGGGATACTGTATTTGCATACAGATCCCAGTTACATCACACCCCTGGCTAAATAACTGAGGATACAGAGAGAGAGCCTCAAATAACTGAGGATACAGAGAGAGACCTGAAAAGAATTAGCAGAGCTGAAGACATATCCAAGAACTGGTCCAGTTGGGCCACCAAAACCTGGCACTGGCAGAAGATGCATAAAAGCTGCCTGCCATGCAGCTGTTCTGGATCAGGACAGAAATGAGCTGGTGGATGTGGACTACAGATCATTCTCTGTCAGAATGTCTTGAATGATATTTTTCTCAAGCTTGGATTCCTAGTAACCCTTTTGTTCAGCCTGAAAAGTCACATTGCTTGAAAAAAAATCTCTTCCTGCCTTTTAAAGGCAGAGTGGCAGTGTCCCCTCCTGAACACACTGTGATTTACAGTCTTCCACACTCACACAAGCCCTATGCAGAGACTGCAGACAGCACTCCTGCCAACACATACACTGTCACAGCATCACTCCACATAAACACCCTGCATTCACCTTGTTTATATTTCCTCCTGTACAGGCTGCAAAAGCTCACAAACACACACAAAGCCTAATTTATACGTATAATAAATCTCCCTTCTTCATTCACTGCAGTGGAAAAGGGCCCTGCTACAAATACAATTTGCTAGAAAAATGGTGTAGCGCTCTAAGGAGAATGAGGCCCATGCTGTCTTCCATAGATAAAGGGGATGAAGCCATGCCAAACACATGTGTACACTCCTACGTGTGCTACAAACATGGAAGGAGTCCCCCCCACACACATACACACAGATATTCTTCCACCTGTGCTCTCACATACACTGCTCAGTAACAGCACCTGCTGTCCCTTCTGACTCGCACGTGCTTTCAGGCAGCACAGACTTTTGCAAGGTGCACTTTCATTACGCAGCCTCAGATAAGCGACAGGAAAATGACACTGCAGGAGAAGTACTGTCATCATCAATGGGATAGGCTTGTGTCTGGGTCTCACATGTCCTTTTCAGGTGGTGCAGCTATTTTAAAATGGGGGTTGCAACCTGGTTCTTATCTCCACTTGCTAAATGCACACATATTCTGCTGTTGAAAGAATGAAGAGCGTGAATTAGGTGGGAAGGCAGGTTTCCAGTAGTGCCACTGACTGTACTAGGAGAGATGAAGAAATTTTTTTATTGCATTCATGAAAAAATGTGATCACCAATTTCTTTGTAGACTTGGAGGACTTAGGAGTTCTTGGGTTTCTCCATGCTATCCACAAACTGGCTGTAACCAAGAGTTGTCCTTTTGTTTTAATTGAGTTTCGGAGAAAAGGTTGTGATCTCTCTTATCTCCACAAAGGACCTTGTTGCCACTTCCCTAGCCTCCATCACCCTGAGGCCTGATTGTGGCAGTGTGTTCCCCCCAGGACAATGCTGTCAGCCTGTTCTGAAGCTGGGCCTGCTGTGCTGTGTGGGTGCTTGCAGGGGAAGCACACCCAACCAATCCTCTGTGGGCTCTGCTGGCTCCCAATAAGCTGCCATTAAGGTGACCTAACTATTAATTCCTGTCAAGGTCTTGCGTGCTCACACGCCTTCTGTACAGCTCTAACTCCTGATGACCTTGCAGAGTCTGACTCAGGAAATTCGTGCGATCTGCCACTTTCTCTCCATCTTGGCAACACTATACTTGACCAAGAACTTCTCTCTGCATCACCACCAAGCACACCAGCAGCCTGCCCACCTACCAGAAAATTCCTGTGCACTGACATATTGGGAGCTGGAGGATGGGCATCACCTAATCCTAGCACTGCTCTGCTGCTGACACAGGGCTCATCGTGCGGTGAGTTCCCGTAATGGAGAGAGCACCATTACACACTGCCTGAGCCAACTATACTGCCAAGGTAAGCTGACACATTACCTGGCACTGCTGTGCTCAGATCCCTCCACTTCACTCCTCCTGGGGCACCACAGTACCTCAACATGGCATCAGTTCTGTTTGTCAATGTTAAGGAGCTCAAGCGAGGCACCAGAGATTTTCAAGTTAGAGACAGCTCTACTCTAGGTATTTTAAAGACTGGTAATGGCTATTTAGCTCCCTAGAAATTCTGCCACAAGAGGAAGATTAAAGGTTGCACACACACAGAGAGCTATGAGGATATCAAAGATGGTTTTCTTGGAAATTTTTCTCCAGCTTTTGAAGTCAAACATCTAAATAGGAAAGTAGCAATGATGGCTGGAAAATACCAATGTTTGGAGGTAAACCAGAGACCTGCTGAAAATCCTTGCCAAACTATGTGGGATTTGTTAACACTAAATGCTGCCTAGGAGAAAATAAAATGCCATGTATTTTAGCTGGACAGTCTTCTCCTCCAGCCTAATGCTTTAAGCAAACAGCCTTCCTACCACCATATATATGGAGCAATATGGGCACTCATCTTGCAATCCTGCTGCTGTCAGCTCCTGACAGAGGGATAGCCCAAAGCCATGGAAGAACCACACAGATGGTCGAAAACCAGCCCATGACCCACTCCTGGCACAGCTCTTCCACAAGCACCACTGTGAAAAGCTAAAAAAGCTAAAAAAGCTGTCTGTGCTTTTATGGAATGAGGCTTAGACCACTCTCTGGGCAGGCTGAAGCAGTCTAGAGATGACAGCCCCCCTAGCATCCTTCTGAGTTCTTGTCCCTCTTCTTCCCATGCCACCTCTGGCTGTTGAGAGCACCTGTCACATCCCTTCTCAAATACAGGTGGTGTGTTCTCTGGGGCAATGCCATTTCACAGTTGTCCATCTTTTGGAAAACCTGCAGCACAGAGATTCTTGACTTCAGATCCCAGCTGCTAGTGGCTATGAATAATTGGTAATTAAAGTAAAAGTGAAGCCATATCAGGGGATTGTTGTGCCTCTAAGTTTTCTCCAGACTACTCTCAGGAGACACAGGAGAGCTACCAGAGATAAAAAAATAAATCTCAGCCTATTAGGTTTACACAGAAACCATCAAAAATATGTGTGTGTATTGTTCTGACCTCAAGATCTTTTTTCCTTCACATTTTCCTAACCTTTAAAAGGCATGTAAGATAAACAGAGAAGAGGCTAGGCAGACAACATCCTTGGAAGAGATGTAGGAATATAATCAAGCCCTCAGACACACGCACACAAACACCATAATTTATCTCTTCCTCCTCCTGTTTGATATTATCCTCTGTTCTAGTATCATAATCTGTTGCTATGGAAACAGCTATGATGTCACTACAAGAGGTTTATGGATGCCTTGAACAGGAAGGAAAGGTACAAGATGATGGGAGAGGGAAAAAAAAAACCCACCTACAAACAGCTGCTGAGCAGGAGATGTTCCAGGAATGGCAATTGTTAACAAGGAAAAGATAAATACATCAACGGTGCTGGAATTGTTGCAGACAAGAGCAGAATATAAACCACACTTTAAAAATAAAGAATGCTTACAAATTTTGCCTACAAGTAAAAATATTCTGGGCAGGCTAAAGGACCTTGCTGAAAAAAACCAAACTTTCTTTGAGATGTTCAGCAAGTTTTCTGGGAGTGGACATTCTCTGAGTATTGCTGCTAGAGTCCAAGTCTCCATCAAGCCACTCCATCATCTGCACTAACATTCCCTCCTGAAGTGTAACACCCCATCAATGCAGCTAATAGTCAGGGAGCTTGCTGGCTATCCCCCATCCTGTCCCTACAACATGTAACTAGAAAAAACCCTCATGTCCTCAAGCAAAAATAAACAGAACCCTAAAATCCTTTAGGTTGAAAATGACCTCTAAGATCAATGAGACCAACTGTTACCCAAACACTGCCAGGTGCACTATCAACTGTGCCCCCTAGCATCACATCTATACATCTTTTAAATACCTCCAGAGATGGGAACTCCACCACTTCCCTGGGCAGCCTGTTCCAGTGCTTGAGAAACCCTTTCCATAAGGAAATTTTTCGTAACATCCAATCTATACTTTCTCTAGTCCAACTTGAGGCCTGTCACTTGTTACCTGTGGAAAGAGGCTGCTCCCCACCTCATTACAACCTCCTTTCAGGTGGTTTTAGAGAAAGAAAAGGTCTCCCTTGAGCCTCTTTTTCTGCATGCTAAACAAACCCATCTCCTTCAGCTGCTCCTCCCAAGTCTTGTGCACAAGATCCTTCAGCAATGTTGTTGTCCTTCTCTGGACAGGCACCAGCAGTTCAATGTCTTTCTTGTAGTGATCCTGTGCCTTTAAGATTTGTTTCTTGGAGAACATCCAGCCTTCCTGGATTCCTTTGCCCCTCAGGACTGTCCCAAGGGACTCTATCAATCTGTCTCCTAAACAGGCCAGAGTCTGCCCTGTTCAGAAGAGGTAGCTCTTCTGCTGAGCCCCCTCCTTACTTCTTGAGAATTGAAAACCAATTACTGTACCTAACAGCCTCCAAACATCACATCACCCACAAGCCCTTCTCTGTTCACATAATACAGGCCCAACAGGGAGACTTCCTTTGCTGGCTCACTCACCAGCTGTGTCAGGAAGTTATCTTCCACACACTCCAGGAACCTCCTAGACTGTTTCCTCTCTGCTGCTTCCTCTCTGTGCACAGACATCACCACTGAAAATCCACTGGACCACATCCAGTAGCAAATAAACACCCTGACCCCAAACTATAAGCAAAAAAAGAGCTCTTCTTGCTCTCTTCACCCAAGAGAAGGACCATAACCTTACAGACTCACTGCCAAACATACTGAATACCTGACTTGCTAAGAGAGAACAGTATGCTGAGAACAACATGCTTGAGATGTGCCCAGCCTCTGTGCCATGCACATCCATGTGCAGGAAGATGCACACATGGTTCTCACCCATGAGCTCAGGCGCTGATGCCTGGGTCTCCATGCTCGTACCCTTTTTGGCCACCGTGACTGATGGTGAGAGTAGAGCAGACACAATGACAGAGAGGGTGGGGCAGTCACACATGTCCTTAGAGACATCATGTGCAGGCTGAGGGAAAATTCAACATGAATTTGCCTGATGGGGAGGAGGAAGGAGGATGGCACGTCAAATTTGTACTGCATAGACACCATTGTCATGGGAAAAGCAATGGCAGAGAAGGAGGAAACCACAAGGATCTCAGGAGGAAACCACAAGGATGAAAAGTGCCAGTGTTTCAGATAATCTCTGTCTCATCAGAGTTCCCTAGCATGGTGAGCAGGATCAGAGATTTTTAGCGAATACCACAGCATCAGTTTTGCCTCTGGTGTCAGCTCCAGATGCAAATCCCCAGACAGACTCTCTGTTCTGCCTGTGAGCATTAGGATACAGGTAGTGTATCCTGTACTTGCTCACCTTCCCTTCCAAAGATGTTAGAGACAACTGCAGGGGATAAAAAAACTCAAGAGAGACTGAAGTCTGAAGAGAGTGGGGGAGACTGAAGTCAGTAAAGGCAACTGCAGAAACAGTCCAAGATGGGATCTTCAGCACTTCACTCAGTTTTCTGCTCCTGCTGGCCTTGGCTGTGACAGCCTCAGCCCCTGAAGTTCTCAGGGATCTTCTCCTTCTCTTCTGTTACAGTCACTTGTTGTCATCTTTGATCTCAACCCGTCTCTCTCATCCTCTTCTGTCTTGTTCCTGACCTACTGACTTACTCCTTCTCAATCTTCAGGCCACCCTTTCCTTTCCCAGAGGAACCTCTGTTACAAATGTTGTGGAAAACCCACACATTGTGATTTCCTCTCCTGAAAGTGTCCCAACAAATTTGTATGATGCACCCACCTGTGTCTGCATCCATATGAAATGCAAATCCTTTGTGGTGGTAACTATCTACCCCTTCATGTCAATGTTTTGCCTAATACTGTAAGGTTCTGCTTTTGCTTGGCACAGCAAATACAACTGTCATTAGGAACACCTCAAAAGCACCAAAGGAGAGCAAAACAATAGGAACGAAAACAATGCCAAGTGTTCTGCGTGTGTTTTCCAGGTTCTTTTATATTTTGTGGGCAAGGTTCTCTTTCTGGTTTTTATGAAACCATTTCTTCTCTTCTGCACTTTATATTTGGGACTGCAGAATCGACAACAAAGCTTATCTTGGTGAAGAAACAGAGATTGTACTTTTTGAATTGGCAGGTGACACCAAGCAGGATTGCAAAATGGGGGAATTAGATAAGAATTCAAAACAATCACGACAAATTGAAGGGTACAGGATGACATTCAAATGGGACAAATACAAAAATCACACACTTAGGTAGGAAAGTATACCTCCATACACACAGGATAGAAAATGGCTCATGAGGCATCAGACTTCTTGGACAGGATCTGTGAGCCACAGCACATCACAAGCTGCACAGAGATGAACAATGTTACAGTGCAGAGGTTAAACCAAATAGGAGCACTGGCTGTAACAGACGTGAATGAACACTTCTGCTCTCCTTGGCCAGCACAGGACCCAAACACTGTGCTGTGCTCTAACAGTGCCATTCAAGAGAGAGATGGACTAGGTGAAGGGAGCACAGAGAACCAGGAGAATGGTCAGAGCTGAAGGGGAAAAGATACAAGAGAAAGAGCTGAAGAATGTGTTTGAGGTATGATTTAGCCTAAGGGACACAAAGGAGAAACATGACAAAGACAAAGGAAGAGTTTTCCTACAGCCACAGTTAAAAAGGACAATGAATCAGAGCAAGCAAAGCAGAGAGGAGTTACAGAGGGGGTAAAATCTTTTCAATGACAAAGCAAAGGCCAACGATGACAGCCTGGACATGCTGTGGACTGTCCCTACATGGGGAATATGCTAGGCAAGTCTGTTAAAGAATATGCTGGACAGGCATTTGATATTCTGCTTTAAAACACTTTTTAAAATCTTTCCTTTGCCCATTTCCTATGATTTAAAAGATTTTGGTGAGAGGTAAGTTTCTTTGGCATTTCAGCATAGGCCAGAGCCCAACCTGTCATCCTTCAGGACCAAAGGAGATGTTAGCCTGCAGGGTTCTGCCAGGTAACACCATTGTTCCAGGTCTTGCTAGAACCTTTATGGATTAAAGTCTATAAAGAACAGAGAAGGCAGCTGCCCTTTGTAGTTTCCCAAGTATCTCTGGCAAATACCAGTGCCTTGTGGGATGATCTTTCCCACTTTTCAGGGAAGGAGCTGTATGTGATTGCTCTTACTTTGTCCTACCAGAGACAAATGTCAGCACAGGCCCTGAAAGGTGAGCAGGACAGAGAACACTGTGTAAATAGAGTCAGCTTCAGCTTCTCTAAACATATGTCCCATTCAGTGGTGATGCTGAAGAAAACCAAGGGAGCAAACTGTGGCATCTTTCACCCAACATAAACCTCCCTCTCCCTCCAGAACATGACACAGGCTAATAATACCCATCACCTGGAGACCTGGAGACCCTGCTTCCCCTTGTGTAGCTCCCTGGGTTTCAGTGACACGGTTGCTGATCTGTATCAGAATCTAGCTGAGGAGCAGCTCAAGGGGTTCAGGTATCCAAAATGCTTCCCTTCCTCTGGCTATTCTGCACAGGTCCTGTGAGTAAGCAAAAGACTGTTCCTTGGCATCATTCTGTCAGCGGCCTGATCAGACAGCCACTCTCTATATAGCCCCTTGAACATACACAGCATTGTATAAATACACTCTATTGCAGCTTATTGTTACTTCCATTTAATAAATAAATCCTAATGGCACAGACAGCTTTTAAATTTAGTCCTGACTCTGGATTTTCCCAGGTATTTTGAGATGTGGCAATGCCTTTGGCTATGGCAACAGAGGCTGCTCCTCCACTCATGTGCGTGGGCAAGTCTTAGTAGAAGTATTTTTGCCATCAAAATTACCCAGTTTCTGAAGGCTACCTGAATTCAGGAGTGGTCCCAAAATAGAGGCACTTGTGCTTTCCTGAGGATGGACCTCAGTTCCTCAGTTTGCTGGTATGGTCAAATGAGGGAGTATTCAGGGACACTCCATGCTCTAAATGAGGGGGAGCAGTAACAAGCCACTACTCTTCCTGCATGACAAACAAATTGCTAAATGCCCTGTCTGGAGTGAGATTATCATCTATGTTTATTTTCAAAAGAAAAGGTGAATTCTGTACTGCTAGGGGAAATAGTTTCAAAAGAGAAAGCTTCCAATTAGTTACCTTGGTCCACATTAGAGTATGTACACAGTTCACAAAGCAACCTTTTCTCTAAATAATGTTTAATTCTCACTTCTTGCTATTGACCAGTTATCCTTCCAAAAGTAAGAGAAAGACCTATAAATAATATTTCACATTCAGAGGGCAGAGATTTCCTAGTAAGGGTGAGGAAACAACCTCATTTTATAAATGGAGTGATTAAGCTATAGAGGCCATGAGTCAGAAAGGTACTTCAGCATGTGGCCAGCTTTAGAGACATAAACAATCCTAATGAAGTCAGCAGCACTGTCTGTGAGCTTAAATTTAGGCACAGACCTGAAAATATCTTCTTAAATTGGGATCAGAGAGGAAAAGAGTGGAACCTTAAAAAAAACCCCAACAAACCAGTCAGCCTGCCTGTCCACTACAGACACAGGGATGGAGACACCATAATGTAAGCCACCCACTGAATGCCTTTGCAAACTCTTCTCAGGGGTCTTGCCCATGGGCAGCACTATCACAGTTGCCTTGAGTCCTGCAGCTAGAAGAAGCTATCTCATCTGCCTCATACTGGTGTCTTAGCCTGAGAAAAAGGTGACTGCACTTCTCTTGACCTCACCATCTGGCAGCTCAACACCATCACCTGGGACACACTTGGTGCAGCCCACAATCAGGACAAGGATTTACTTCCAGGCCCAGGTCACCAGTCCTGTCATGATTTGACTTCGCAGCTGTCCTGACTAAATATTCATATACTTTTATGCACCACTGCTGTGATGTGGCCAAAATTGGGCCTTATTCATTGAGCCACCCAGGTCCATTATCTCCAAATACACAGTCTAACTTCCCAGGGCTGAGCTAAGTTCAAAAGCCTCACAGGCATCAAGGAGGTCTTTAGAGTGTTAGAATCCACACTAAACAAGGAACACAGGCAACTCTTACTCACTTTAGATAAAACCAAATCCAGTGGTCTCAAAGCACTATGTAAAACTGGGCAGCAAATAACAAGCGCTGAGCAAATGGGGAAACTAGTGATGGAAAAATAAAAATCATTTCACTATCCAGGCCACCTGAAGTGTCCAGCTGAAGCCAACTGTGTCCTCCCCACCTGTTACAGCCACAAAGAGGAATGCACTGCCCAGAATCCAAGGGCTGATGACTGAGGTGAGTAACTGAGCTTGCCTCTTTGACTGCTCACTCCAGCCCCTAGTCCCAGCAATGCTCTTTCCCCTTCTGGAAATAAAATAGCATTTTTCACCCATTACATAGCAAACTTGTTTAATCACTAGACACAGCAGCATGATAAGAACAATAATTTTAACTGGAGGGGACTTCCTGTTATCCTGGCTATAGCCATATCCTGAGCAAATAAAAACTTAGGCTTTTGGTCCCAGCATTGACAAAGCTCAAGTTCTGGTTATTATTTCATAAACAGGAAGCCTCTCTGAGTTATCATATCTGTGCACGAACTTTGGGGTAAAGACCTTTACTCCGCCTCACTGGGGCCGCCTCCTGATGAGCAAGTTTTGTGTGCTTTGGTGAGATTTGAGGATGCATTCAAAACCCAGCAGGGCTGGCCTGTTTCTTGCATTTAATGGGATCTGATCCATAACGAGTACAAGGTCAGATTTTCCGGCTTTCCCAGCCTCATGTGTGACAAGGATAGCATGCAGGCAGGTCCCTGCCTGTGCTCAGCTCCAGCAGCCGCAATGGTGGTGAGGTGCAATTTACAAATATTACCCAGATTAATTCCCTGAGCCACCCACATAGAAAACTACCGATGTGGCTGCTAAAAATACACCCTGAACTGCAACAAAGTTGTCAAGAATAAGTAAGAAGCAAAGCGAAGAGGAACAAAACCAAAACAGAGGTAATCACTGTTTAGAAAATAAAGGTTAATACATATAAATTCCTCTCTTTACACAATCGTGAAGGACGCCAGGTAAGAGACACCAAGGAAATCACTGGAGACACCCATCCTAGGCAAAAATCCACCCACAGCCTGTGATGTCTGGCAGACCTCTTAAACTTGGGGTTCCTCCTGGACCATAGAACCTGGCTCTGTTCTCTACACAGTAGGTAATGTCCCAAGGTAAGTGCACAGGTGAGGGTAACACTGCCAGAGGAGCGCCCAGAGAACCAGACTCTTGCCTGGCTCAAGCCATTCACCTCCTCCAAAGCCAGTACAGCCACTCCTGATGAAGCCACATCTCTGGTGCTCAGAAGCACGGCAGCCACTAGTTTGCCCCAACTCTGGAGCAGAGGCCATAGAGGATTACACCTGATGAGGTCTGCTTTGAAACTCAACTAATTTCCTTGTACAGCTCACAAACAAAACAAAATCCAGGTCAAACATTGCACAACAGTGTTATTTCTGTTTTGTTTCACTTATTTTATTTTTATGTCCTTCATTTTACTACTAAGCTCTCCACCACACCACCACCAACCCCCCCCACAAAAAAAAAAAAAAAAAAAAAAAAAAAAAAAAAAAAAAAAAAAAAAGGAGAGGAGAAGACCAGAGCAAAACCTCCAAATTCTTTAAAACAAATGGGAAAATTTTCCTGGCACAGTGTGTGTGGGAGAGGAATTCATGCCAGATATTCACTTATTTATCATGCCTCGCCTGTTAATATCAGGTGAGGCACCATTCTGCTTCCCAGAACTGATATTTAAGCCAGCTGCTCTGCACAAGCACACACCACCCTCACCTGAACGTCAAGAATGCTGGGTGACTTTTTGCGTACGCTCTGTGTTATCACTCACTTAAATTTCTACTGGAACCACTTCATAAGGCCTTTGAGGTGTCACATTTCCTCCCAGGGTGCTTTTTCTGTCTAAGAGCCTATGTTCTGAAATCGGTACGGCGGGGATACGGTTTCACCTCCCCTCGCCTGCCTTGCGGTGGTGGCGGTGGGCGTGCATGTGTGCCACCCGAGACTGCTCGGCCAAGGGCAGCAGAGCTGTGCCTGCCCGTCGCAGTGCCGATTCGAGCCCTCGGTTCCTGTGCTCTCCTCAGTGGCCTGACTGTACCTGATGCTCCAGAGGAGGGCTATAGACCGAACTGCTTGTGCACATAACGCGAGGCTCGCAGGGGATGATGGCAGTCCTTGTCTTCCTCCAAGGAGGAAATTGCATCCCCTGTGATAAGTAAGTTTTTATCTATCCACTGCGATATTGCAGGGAATTCTAAGGACCTCTCATGGCAACTAGGAGGCGAAAAACAATCATTAACCCCTCCTCCACCTCCCTCGAAGTCATTCAGCAGCGATTCAACTCGCAAGCATGCCGCAACACAACAGAGATAAAACAATTTCTATCAGCCTTTACGCTATCTCCGGCTCCTGCCATTTAGGATATTCACCTATTTTGAGGCTTAAGGCATGCTTCAGAGACTGGCCGCAGACCTTTCCGTATCTGCTGCGGGGAATTTGTTTCTATGGGTCACTTTCAGGGTATTTTTTCGCATCTGCTCTCTTTTTCCAGTCAGGCAGAAGCAGGGGCGCCGCTGAAGTTAGGATGCTCTAAGGAACCGCTAAACTTCCACTGCACGCTCCGGTGCAGCACCGCCGCCCCCTCCCCTGGAAGAAGCCGGCGCCCTGCACGCCCCGGCAGTGGCCGAGGCCTCTTCTCCTCTTTCCTCCCCTCCCCTGCCCTGCCCTGCCCGGCTCCGGGGAGGCGGCCGTGCCGGCGCTCGCCCACTGCGGCGCGCCGGGAAGGGGAGCGCGGCCGGGCTGACCGCAGGCCCCGCGGCCCCTCCGCCCCGGCTGCTACGGACCCGCCGGGCGCCGCCGCTGTCCAAGGGGCACCGCACCGCCCCGCACCGCCCGCTGGATGCGGCCCGGCGAGGAGCGAACTTGAGAGCAGTCCCCGCATAACCCCCCCACCCCCGCGGCCGGCGGCGCCCGCCCGAGAGGGGCTGGGTAGGCTCCGCGGCGCGGGGTGCGATGCCGGCCAGGCCTCACCGGCCCGGTTCACACCGCGGGGGAGGGTCAGCCCGGCCCCGGGGGTCCGCCGAGCGGGGGCCGGGCAGGAACACGCCCGGGGCTGCGAGCTC
>VZUI01036076.1:0-53505 GCA_013401135.1 Cettia cetti | reverse complement strand
CTTTTTTTTTTTTTTTTTTTTTTTTTTTTTTTTTTCCCTAATGTAGCATTTTATTGGTGCTGTGCACAAGAACAGGGTATCCTCCAAACCTACAGGTATGTGAAATATACCTACAGGTATATTTCTGGATTAGTCAGCAAACTGTCTCAGTTTGGAAATTGAACCCAAGACAGAAGCAGGCTACGAACTTGCATTCTGCTATTTATTTTTGTGTTTAAAAGAAACTTTCTCCTCTTGTTGAGATGTGCCAGTTGAAGTATTGCTGTTAAAAACAATACTGGAGTGTCATTGTTTTGCTGCAGTGTCTCCCCAGAGCTTTATTAAAACCTTCATATCTATTGTTTCCTATTTAGCTTTTATCAAGTGGTGATTTTATGCAATGGCATCAAGCCACAGTTCTTCACCAGTGCCTCAGTCAAACAGCAGTGATGCTTTCTTCAAAAAAGAAGTGGATGCCACGAAACACTTCCGCCCTGTGCAGTCCCTGCCAGATGTGTGTCCCAAGGAGCCCACAGGTAATGCTGGGGGAAGGATTTGCTGGACCACTGCCAGCTATCCAGTCAACATTTCTTGTATTCTTGTAGGGTATTAAGCCATAGTCCTATTTCCAAGCATGCTCTGATCCTTTTTTGTACCACCCAGTGTCCCTTTGGAGCAGTTGGAGAGACTGCAGCTTGTTTTAAGCTGTCCCCATTACAGGTGGGACTCTGCTTGCATGATTCCACATTACAGCTCTGATCCATACTCCATGTCAGAAGAGCATGCAGTGTGCCAGAGCCTGTAGGAGACGTGTCCAGTGTGCTTGGAGCCTTGCATTCCTCTGGGAGACATCCCAGCCCTTCTGCAGGAGGAAGCAAGCCACCTGTCTGTAGTGCTAAGCCTCTGGTGCTGCTGTTAAACCAGATTTTGGTCACAGTTCCAGCTGTTGTGTTGCACTAAAAGCTTAGTTTACACAAAGGAATAGGTGAGATGGGATGTTAGGAATTATGACATAAAATGCTAACAAATTTCAGCTGTCATTCTGATCAAGATCAGATTATTAGAAATATGTTTGTGGTTGGAATATTTTTCTCTCCAGTAGAAGCTAATGTTGAGCTAAATCTATTTAATGAGCGTCAGTACAGCACTTCCATGTTCAAAACTTGAGTTGGTTAATCTCATAGAAGAAATGCAAGGTGAAGTGTTGCAGAAGGAGAATAGCATTTGTCATTTGCATAGATAATTCCAATCTAGTATGCAATTGGTAAAATCTGGTTTGCTTAAGAACCACATTTTAGCAAAAGCTACAGCTTTGTTTCTCACCCTAACAAACTGTCTTATCTTTTGTGCTGCAGGCAATCCCAATAACTTATGTGACAGCCCGTCTCTAGTTGTGGATCAGCAAAGATGGACAATTTATCATTCCAAAGTCAATCTCCCAGCAGCACTAAATGATCCTAGGTTAGCAAAAAGGGAATCTGATTTCTTTACAAAAACATGGGGAGTGGACTTTGTGGACACTGAAGTCACGCCTTCATTCTACCTCCCACAGATCACCAAGGAACATTTTGCATTATACCAACAGGAAATCACTCCGGTAAGAAGCCCCAATTAGGTGCACATAGTCCTAGGGAGCAGCAAGAGATCCTTCTTCTAATTAGATTATCCTGGCTAGTAGCCCATCATACAGTTAGTTGATAATTATTTTGCTTTTTCAGTGTTGCTTGGGTCTTCATTAGACATTTTTGGTTTTATAATCTCAGAACACATCGTGTGGAAAATGCTCTCTGAATTGTCCTGAGGCAATTTCTTGTTATTTTTAACTTCTGTTTCTGAGTACTGAGCTCTGCACCAGGGCTTGCAGTTCATATTTATTCTTTCTGGTTGTTAATCCTTTTTTCCTGTAAGGATTGTTTAAGGACTGGGCTCTACAATGCAACATAGCATTCTCAGACCTTTGGATCAAATGCCTACGTGCTGCAAGGGTTGGAGATATTTTTTAGGAGTCTTCAATCTAAACATTGAAACATTTATACATGAACTTCTTAAACTAGAAAGAGCCCTACTATCTTGATGATTTGTTTTGTAACAGGGAAGTGTAAGCTACATCTAAGGACACCAGGACCAGTAGGAGACTTCTACAATTTCTTAAAAATACAAGTGTCAGTAAGTATGTAGTATTCTTATTTTTTTTTTAACGGAAAGAGCTTGTAGAAGTCTCCTGCTGTTTTCTGCTTCCTTGGTTGGTAACTTCCTTTTTCTTTTTGCTGGTTTAGAATTAGCTGCAGGAAATGTTATTTGTGTAATTATAGTTAAAGATTGTGGAAGAGAATTGTCTGTAATTGAACTACAACTGAACTATTGCCTTCAACTCACATATTCAGCATTTAAAATGTTTTAAGATTTCATCCTTTAAAGTTAGTACTTCATCCAGTGACTGCTAAATGAAAGAAGACTTTGGAACTGAGCTGTGATATAGCTCCTAGCAGAAATCTAGTTAACATTGGTGTTCTTTAGAAACACAATTTCTCACCACTGTAATCTCTGGTGGTGTTTAAAATTTGAAGCTTAGCATGATAAAACAAGATACGTGGTTTCAGCAAGGTAGTCATTAGTAATATGTGCCAATAATTTCTACTTTCATCCAGTTTGATTTAGCAATGAAAAAGGATTCTTTTGTGTGTTAGTGTGGTTTCTGGATTAGTCAGCAAGTGTTTGTATATCTAATTACAATTGATCTGTAATTATGTATCATTACGTAGAGAAGTTATTACCTCTTCAGTAACTTCAGTGTTCATTTTCTCTTGAGATGTAAAGATACAGGAAAGAAACAACACATCCACTATAGGTTGAAGTCTTTGGTACCTTTCACCTGGACAAACTTTGTCTGAGCTTGTAAGAGGAAGAAAACACTGTGAACTTTCCTGAATTATTTTGTATAATTTAGTAGTGTTTCACTGAATGTTTTGCTTCAAATGAAAAAATGAGTTTAAAGCATCAGAATAATTCTTTAATATATTTTCTCTTCTACAGAGAGAGAAGGTTCATGAAAGGTGCAAGAATATTTGTACTCCTAAAGATACCTTTGACAGGACACTATTACACACTCACGGTACAGTCAAATTAAAAAGTGGTGTCTTTTTGTATCAGTATAACATCTGTAGCAAGTGTTATGAGTGTTACTCACTGATTCTATAATGTACTGATTGTTTCTGTTACTTGTTTGAGCCCTTCATGTGCAATAACAGCTGATGATTTCTTTGAAACAATAATTGTGAACAAGTGCAGTGCCATTCCTGTATCTCTGCCATGAGAGTCATGTCAGGGCTGGGAAATGACATCTCAAGATGATCTAGTATAGCCCATCTGCTCAAGCCAGGGCCACCTGTGGGAGGACAATGTCCAGTTGGGTTGTGAAATCTCACAGGTGGAAATGACACAATCTGTCTGGGCAACCTGTTTCAGTGTTTTACCACCCTCACAGTAAAAATACTTCCTTGTGTTCAAAGGGAATCTTTCATGGATCAGTTTCTGCCCATTGTCTCCTGTGCTGGCACTGGGCACCACTGAAAAAAAAAAATCAGCTTTTTGTTCTTTGCACCCCTTCATCAGATCTTTAAGCACATTGGTCTCCCCTGGGTTTTTCCAGTTTAAACAGTCTCTCCTCCGTGTCTTTTAATCATTTTTGTGGCTCTTGTCACAATTCACTGCAGTATGTCTAGGTCTGCCTTGTGCTCAGGAGTTCAAACCTGCATGTGAGGGCTGAATTTCAGAACTTTAAGGAAGTTGTTCAGCCTGCTCAGTGCTTGGGACTCTGGCCCAAGCCCTTGTTCATCCTTCTTGCCAGCCTTTGTGCATCCAACCTCCAAGTGCTGTGCAGAAGTGATTGTGTGTGGGCAGCTTCAGTCCAAAGCATTAAAACTGGGTGATATTAGAAGGACTTTTTGCTGCACTAATGAATGTGAAGTGCTGAGTGGATTGCTTTGTATGAGTAACACTGACTCTGCCAAAGCAGCCAAGTGCAAGCTCCTTTGAGTAGTCTGAGCATGAGACCTGAACTGCAAAGGACAAAAGAGCACTTCAGGAAATCAGAATATTCCAAGCTGGCAGGGACTTGAGAAGGCCTTTGCTGCAACTGCTATCTCAAAGCCAGTTCAGCTGTGAGGTCAGGCCAAGGCATTCAAAGCTTCACCAAGGAAAAGAGAAATATCCAGAAAATATCTACAAATATATATCCAGAAAATCTCCAAAGTACCCAGCCCTTCTGGGCAGCCTGTTCCAATGCTTGAATGTTCTCATATCATCAAGGTTTTCCTCATGTTCAGTCAGAAAGTTTCATTTGTTTGTAAGCCTGCTCCCCCTCTGTGAGGAACATGGCATCATTGTCTTGAATACTTCCTCATGGGATTCACTTGTTCAAGGGAATTGTTTCCCATTGTTTGCTCATGAATGACTAGCTGTGTTTTGTTTAATTTTAGATAAATCCAGGACAGATCTGGAGCAAGTACCTAAGGTATGGCTTCTGTGCACTCTGAGCTGTTGTGAGGGTTTCTCACATGAAGTGTTGGATATATGCATGTACTCTGTTCTTTTTAGAAATTCTGTCCTTGTTGATGACTTGGGTTGATTCTCAAGAGGGCTTGTAGCACTCACAATTTAAAGACTAAGGATGATTTGCTTTGTCTTTCTTTTTTTCTTCTTGTTTCCATGGTCTCAGTTTAAGTATAATAGAAATACCATTATTTTTTTCATCTTGAAATAAATGAAGTTAAGACCTTAGAGCTGAGCAGCATTAGGCAGTCTAGGATGAAAGGAAAACTGAAGAGTTTGAGAAAAGCTTGGATATTTATTAGTGTACAACTCAGCATTAGGTTTAATTACTTGAATCCTTGATCAGAGCTCTCTTGCATATAAGCATGGAGCATACATGATGTGGGTTTTTGTGTCAGGTTGAGACACAGCTCCAGATTCCATTTTAGTCTGAATAATTTTTTATAGGTACAGTAAGAATGTGTATAGAGAGTATTATACATATATATATTATATATCTCTGCCAGTCATGTAGGCTGCAGCTTGAGTAGTTGTCACTGCAGTGTTTAAAGTCCAAGAAACAAGAATGCTTGAGTGTGGTGTGATGCTGCAGTCTGTGTTGAACCTTTTCAAATTACACTTCATGAATAACAGGAAGAGGGTTCTACTGCCTGCCTGTAAGCTCAAGGTTTTGTCAAGTATAAATAATGTTATGAGAGAGAATTTTAGATGAATAGTTCTCCAGGAGATGTGCTTTATGTTACATGTTACTCACTGACTCTTCCTGTGTGGAGCAGGGTTACTACATCCTGCCTCAAGAATGAATTAATTGGCCTGGATAAATGAAAATCTGGATTTTGAAATCAACAAATAAGGTCTCTGTTAGCTTAATGAGATGTGTTCAACTGTGGCAAAAAACATAGGGGTGAGTGAGGCACATTTATTTCTTTTGTTTTTCTGTTTCAGATTTTTATGAAACCAGATTTTGCCTTGGAAGATTCCTTAACATTTAATGCAGTTTTACCATGGTCTCATTTTAGTACCGCTGGTGGAAAAGGAAATCGTGATGCAGCTTCCTCCAAATTACTTCAAGAAAAGGTACAACTTAGACAAAAAAATGTGGTTATTCATCAGTGCTGGTGGATACTGCCAAGGAACTCCATGGCTGCTGCTGTGTGGTGTTTTTTGAGACATCATTGTGGGCTTTGCTGTCTCTCATTTTACATCAGGCTGTAGATTTTTAGTAAATCATGCAGGAAGCACCCTACTGAAAGAGAACTTCTTTCCTCCTCAGTAAATCTATCAAATTTGGAAAAAAAAAATAATCTGTATGTGATTTAACAATTGGCTCTTCACAACAGCTGTAACTTAGTGCAACAGCTATATATATAGAGAACATTTAACATATGTATAACAGCTATATATATTGAGAACTTCAGAGGTGTGGAATAGTTTCCTTAGGGAGGAAGAGCAGTTCTGTGAGAAGGGAAAGCTGGATTGCACAGGTTGTACACTATGTAAGAGTGTTATTTTCCAACATCTCAGGAAGATTGCAGATTCAAGGCACTGTGCTTTCTATGCTAAAAGCAATGCTAAATGCTATGGGGTTTGTGTTTTAGGAGATTCCTCTTACTTTTGCTGTTGTCTGTGCTGATCTGTTTTTGCATTTCACAAAGGAGAACATGAAAGCAGAGCTGTTTCTTTCATATTGAAAAGAGAAGTCTCTTTTTGGTAGTTTTTATCCTTTTTTTTTGCTAGTTATGTAGTCATACTATAGGAAATGGCATAATGAGTCATCTTTACAGTACAAATACCCATAAAATGCTTCTAGAAAATCTGAGTAATTTTGGAGTCTTTGAGGTACATTAGGAAAAAATAACATGAGATTGTCTGGAAGGTGTTTCCAAATTTCTGGGGATTAGTCTTCCTGCTCTCCTGCCAACTGGGGAAGAAGAGACAGGCTTTGCTGGAGGCTAGCTCAAAGGTTTGTTAGGTTGTCCTCTACACCTAAAGTTGGAGGAAGGCTTCTTAGGAGTTTTTTGGGGCAGTTGCTATCTGAAGATGAAAAAGCTGGAATATGCTGTGAACTTCCCAAAATATGCCTGACAGCAGCAGGATGGATGCTCAGGACTTGTGTTGAAGCAGACCCAGAGCCCTCACTGATGCAGAGGAGTGAGAACACTGTTTCATATGACTGAAATAAGCCCAATTTTTTTTGTCTTACTTTTTAAAGCCTCTGAACTGCACGAGGTTTACACTTGCCACTTGTAAATATGCACTCTGCTGCCATAATTGTCCCTAGCTCCAGGCACCATTTTCCAACAGGATTTTGAAAACTTTGCCTTAAGCAGATCTGCTTTCAGCCTTTTGAGCTGCTGTTGATCTACTTCAAAAATTTCCTCCTGATGTTTTCTTCTTTACCTCCTCCCACGTGTTGCCCTGCATTGGTCTGTAAGCTCTTTGAGGCGGGTGCTGTCTGCTCTCTGTTCTGCCTTGTTTAGCATAGTGAAGGGACCTGGGGCATTTGGTTGGTACAATCACATAAATAATTGTTTGTAATAGCCCTTGCTCTGGTCCCTGTGTCAGTCTGTCTTGCATTTCCCTGTGTGTCACAGCTGGTGGGTGGAGGATGCTCCTGATGAAATTAGGTGTGAACAAAAAAGATGGGTTTGTGTATTGTGTGAATCCCTGGTGTATCCATAGGAAGCAGTATGAAAATAATTTCAAGAAGGAAGTCGATTTCCTTTCCATCTCTGGTTGGCCTTTTGGAATTCAGCAGGAGGTTTGAATGCTTGACACTTCTGAGAAACCAGGTCATCTGAGTATTAACATTCAGATGAGCATCCTAAAGCCTCAGTCCTTTGAGTTTGAATATTCAGCATAAGCCAGAACACAGAGCTTTTACTGTCAAAGAATCAGGCCAACACCGTGGTCTGGTAACTGTTGGACATAGAGAATTAGAATTTCAGGTTCTGAGCATGTAGGTGTGCTCTGGGAATCCCACAGTGCCAGCACACAGGAAATAAGCTTAGCACTGATTCCAGCTGGTTAGCAAAGGTACAGCTGCAGCCAGAGCTACCCTGGAGATTTTTCTACAAAGAAGGTACTACAGCTTTTTAAATAAGCAGAGCCATTCCAGTGATGCACTTTTAGCAGCTTCAGTGACCCAAATTTCTTAGCATATCTGCATGTATATTCTGTTACAAGCCAGTACCCAGAGCTGTCTCCTGGTTATTGTGCATATTCTGTGGCCAGTGTGCAACCATGTGGTACAAAGCTTTGGGTGTTTAAGATTTATTTGCTTTTCTAACTTTTTATTTTCAGGCAGGAAGGGCACCAAATCAGCCTTCCCACAGCGATTTTAAGTTAATTTAAAAAGAAGTTATTAAACCACAATAATAAAGGCATTTAACTTTTTATTAACAAAATTTCCTCCTGATAAAATGAGGCAAATACTCTAAAAGTGCATTTGCATGGTGAGAAAGCTTCCAGGTCATAACAATAATGTTGTTTTTTTCCTCTTCCCAGCTGAGCCATTATCTGGACATCGTGGAAGTCAACATTGCTCATCAGATTTCTCTCCGCTCAGAAGCATTTTTTCATGCAATGACCTCTCAGCATGAGTTGCAGGACTACCTCAGGAAAACCTCCCAGGCTGTAAAATTGCTTAGAGAGAAAATCTCTAAAATTGATAAAGTAATGTGTGAAGGATCGCTTCGAGTTTTAAGACTGTCGCTCACCAGAAATAACTGTATAAAAGCATACAATAAACTGAAGTTAATGGCCACTGTACACCAAACACAGCCCACAGTGCAGTTGCTGCTCTCCACTTCAGAGTATGTTGGAGCTTTGGACTTAATAGCAACAACACAAGAGGTGTTACAGCAAGAGCTTCAAGGTATTCACAGTTTCCGGTAGGTAACCACGCAGGAAATCAATAAAATGCAAGCAGAGCTGGAATGTGTTGAGCACATTACATTGGCTGAAGGGATTTGTTCTACCTTTGTTCATTCATTGATTCTTAGAGGAACTAATACAGAAGGTATAAAATGTAAGTGTGGCATAAGCAGTGTGACTAATGCCTTTGCCAGAGATGGGTTTGGGGTTTGTTTTTTTTTTTTTTGAGTGGGATGAACTTTTGGCATCTAAATCTTTGTCCTCTGTTCTGGCTTACAGGGGTGCAGAGATGAGAGCAAAGCTGTGGCTGGGCTTTATTCTTGCATGGCTTGAGGGGTCTGCAGTCCTCCTCCAGGCAGCACCCCAGGGATGGCTCCTTGAGCCATGTCTTTAGTGGCTGACCTGGGCTGGAGTTGTTAAAGGAACATGCAGGAGTATTAATACAGTAGAATCCTTCTAGCTGATGTAAAACAAGTTGTCATAAGATACAGATAGTTTAAAAGTGGTGCTGCCAGTGTGGCATGTGGTTAAATCAGCTCCAAGGCTTGCATCAGCCAGCTGAGGAGCTGTGTGCTAAGTTTTCTGAGTTGATGCTGGGTGAGAGGTGGTTTGTTTGGAGATGATGTGGTTCCTGCAGCCCAGTGGTCCACAGCTTGCATAATGGTTGTTGCTCAGGAACTGCAACATGAATGTTCAGAACTTTATATAGTTACTGTTCTTGTCTGTCTCTTCTGTCGAGTTCCTAGCTCCCCTTCTAACTAGTTTGGAAAAACACTCAAATTTTATGTAGAAAAGATACTAGAAAATGTCTTAAAAGTGAAAAAAAAATTAAAAGAGCTAATAAATGATTGGGATAAAGTTGTTATAAATGTTTTTGTTAGAAAACCTGAAGAGTGTAACTTGTCCCTCTTCAGACACCTCAGTGCAGTTTGTCCTCTTTAGTGTTCCTGCTCTCAACCACTTGATTCTGGTGCACAGAGTCACCTTAGTATTGACCTTGGTGAGAAGTCAGTGCAGTTCTAGAGCCCTGTGACAGCATCACTCAGAATCAGCTGTGTTTTACAGCTGGGTAACCTGTGAGCTCTGTCAGCAGACAGTGCTGTTCTCCTGTCACTGTGGTGGATTGATGTCCCAAGAATGTGCCATTATTTCAAAATTACCCTCAGGTGTGGAACATATTTGCAGGTAGATAACCATCTTGTCTGTAAAGAATAATTTAAATGAGGTAAAGCTTAGCTGGTTGTTTTGGTAGTTACAGACAGTGATGTGAGTGGGAAATGTCCTCTCTGCTTTGGGCAGTAAAGGCTCACAAAGGTGAGTTGAGAGCTGCCTAAATCATGTACCAGAAATGCAAGGGCTGTTGAGAAGCCCAGCAGTTTCCAAATCTCAAAATTGCCTGTGTATATAGCTTGTGTGAAGAAATAATAGGCAGTGGAAAGATGAAAGTCTTCATAAAACTTCTCAGTAGAATGTTGTGTTTCTAAAAATAGATAAAAATTAAAAAAAAAAAAAATCTAATTGGTGGCAAGCACATATTCTTCAGCTTTTCCCAAGAAATACCAAAGGGGTCTTCTTGCTTTATTCTGAGCAAGAATGATGCAGTCATCAAGTGAATTTAATACCTAGTTTATTTTAACAAGAAACTTCTAAAGCAATAACACATTTTCTAAACAATTACTTTTTTTTTTACTAAATAGATGATTAAAAAACCCTCAACGTCTTGTTTTAGTGTTGCCATGGCAGCTTGTAGAATTTGCTGTTTTCAACTGAGTCATGTCAGAGTCATTCAATATAAAGCAGTAAGAAAACTACTCAAATCATCAATTAATTTTTCCCTTGTCATACTGCATGCAGAGAAAAATGTAGTTTGTTTCTAGTTGTAGCAAAAAATGTAAAAACTGTGTGAAGTAATACATTGGTGTCTTTAGTCTGGATTAATGTCACTAATGGTGTGTCAGTTGTAACTGCTTGTTACTACTCTGGGATAAAGTTTTAGAGTTCTAACTGTTCCAAGTTCACCCTTTTAATTTTACAAAAGAAAGCTAATGTGTTAACTAACTTAAAAATCTGTGAAAACAACTTTCTGCATCATTTTCACAATCCTTGTTGGGGTGATGGAGATGCAGTGATTTTGTTTGGGGAGGGTTGGTTTGGTTTGGGGTTTTTTTCACAGGTATGCTGGCAAACCACACTTTTACAGTATTTTATACAGTAAAACACAGATACATGGAAAAATAGCTCTCATTTGTGCATTTTAAAAGAAGTTTTATATGGGTTTCTGCAAGGGTTTCTGCAAGGAGGAGGAACCAAGAGTCATAAGCAATGAGAGCAAAGGATCCAGCTACAGCAGCACTGAATGAAAGCCACTTCCATCCTCCCAATTTTCTATCTAGGCTTATCTAAAATATCACAGCTCCTCTTAATTCTCATTTGCAAAGTGTCTGTGTTTGTTTGTTTCTGGTAAAGAAAAGGCAATCTGATTTTTACAGGTACTTGTTCCCAGCTGTTAGTAGAAGTTGAAAAGCTTGGAGTGTTTGACTTCTCTGAAGTTCCCACTTATAAAGGGTGGTTGACATTTCTGATGTGAGAAGTTCCCTTGTGGTTCTGTATAACAACAGTCTGCAAAATATGGTTTAAAAATCTCCCATTCGTGGGGAAAAACATTTTTCATTTAGAGTAGGATAAAAAATGGCAAATTTAAAAACTCTTGTGTGTTCTCTGAAGGCCACCCTGTCATGTGAATTTAATCTGTGACCACAACAAAAGCTCAAATGTTTGAATTAGAAGAACATGTGGAGTGATGATCTGAGGAACTCGACAAGCAAAAGAAGTATTCCTTCTTTTTAACACCTTTATACTGACAAGCACTGAGTATTCTTAGTTCTGGTTCACCTCATTGGGCAGAGAGGTACTTGGCACCTTCCAAAAAAACCCCAAAAGCCCTACTTCCAAATTTTATCCTCCATCAATATTCAAGTCCATATGTTTTGGTGTAAGGTGACAGTGCCTCTGAAAAATGCATGATTTTCAGCTGCTCTGAGCAGTGAAAGATTGGAGCCTCCCATTAAGGCAGCGTTGATTGCATGGAAATTTCCTGCTGGGTGGTTATTTTCTTCAACTGTGAACTAATGATTCGTTTTCAGGTTGATTATTTAGCTCATATCTCAATGGCTGTTTTTCTTAGGCATCTTGGCTCACAGCTTTGTGAACTGGAAAAGCTGATAGATAAAATGATGATTGCAGAGTTTTCAACTTATGCTCGCAATGATTTAAATAGACCCCTAGAAGATGATTGCCAAATTCTAGAAGAGGTATGTCTGTTATTGAAATAAACTCTCTCATGAATATGTTTGCATCTTTAACATACTTAATTAGCACTGACTTATTCACTCAGGTCCCTAGTAGCAACACTGTAATTTCAGACTATTTATCTTCTCATCCATACCTCTCCCCTCCCATTTATTTTTGTGCTTGATAAGATTAAATAATTCTAATTAAACTCTAACTGCAATCCAGGCCCGCTCGATTTTTTTCAAAATAATCAGTTCTCTTTTCTCTGATTAAATGTATACTGAGTTCACTTCATGAACCTAAACATGTAAGTGGCAAAGAACATGGACTCTCATCGAGTTGGTTGTAAAATTTCAGTTTTGCAATGAAAGCTTATATTTGCATGTTGTTCTCATTCTGTCTCCCCATGCTTTTATGGGTGCTTATAGCAAGCATGTGCTTGCCTTCAATGCATGCTTCATTCACAGTATATATAGATATATATTCCCCATTTCTCTGAAGATGATAAATATACAAAGATTAAGCTATTGTGGTTGCTTTTTAGCCCAGAAAAGCTTTTTCTGGATTTTTTTGCTCCCATTTCTGCCCTGTGCTTTCTTGCCCTCTGTGCTGCAGCGTGCCAGCCTCTCACTGGGGCTGTGCTTAGTGTCAGTCTTGCTCAGGATCAGGAAACTCACTCATGGTTAGAAATATCCACAGGTTTGAGCACTTGTGAATGAGCCCAGTGGAGGAATTGGCAGGAAAGGGGATGGGAGAAAGAGACTCAGCTGGTATTGCCACAGGGAACTTTTCTTGTGCAGGCAAAGCTTGGCTTTAGTCTGGAGGAATTGGATTGACCTAAATGCTGTTCACTGTGTGCTTGATACATGAACTTTCTTACTGCTGTGCAATTTCTTAAAATTGTTTCTTGTCTTCACATTGACCTTTTTCATGTGTGGGGTTTTTTAAAAAATTTTCTTTTTTCTTGATAGGAGAGACTTGTATCTCTAGTATTTGGACTTCTAAAACAAAGGAAGCTAAATTTTTATGAAATATATGGAGATGAAATGATCACTACTGCAAAGAATATAATTAAACAGGTAAGACAAACATTTCTAATGTATCTGACAAGCTTTCCTCTACCTCTTGCAAATAATTTTTTTAGTCATTAAGAACAGCTCTGATGAAGTTTTTTAGTGGCTGATGGTCTCTCAGTTAGAGCAGCTGAGCTTGCAGATGCTTAAGGGCTCCCTGAAGCAGAGAGGTCTTCACAGAATAACTTTTGGAAGGTGTAGTTAACATAAGCTCCCTGTTTTCTCTGTAAAATTAACATTGTTGTGAACTTTCTCTTAACTCTCCGAAATAGTAGAGTTGTGTCATAACACTACATTTCATTAAAAACCCACAACAAAACAAACACTCCAAAACCACACTAAAAACCTCTCCCTCCCAATCATATCATAGGTAGCACTCCCTATTTTTCTGCTCATTTTCAGTCTCTAAATGCTTTTCCCATTCTGCTGGGAAAGTTTGAGTTTTTCAGGTTTCCCCTCTGCTTACTAGTAGACAACATTTAATCAAATTCCAGTGTAAGTTTCTGTTGAAAAAGGGAAATAGACAGGATTTGAGCATTCCTGTGTGGTTTGTGCAATGCTTTTGTATGGTGGCCCATTGTCTTCACTCTTAGGGGTACTTTTCCTTAATAAAGGAAACTGTTTTCTTGCCACACCTCAAATGTGCTTCCTCTTCAAATGCATTGCTGGGCTGTTTTGGTCAGTGAATTTTAGTAGGTTTTTTGTTGCCAGGCAAGTGTAAGAGCAGAGTTTTTAAGCACTGAGAACTGCATAGTTCAAGAACAAGCTTCTGTTCTTCTTGAGAAGCTTTGTACTGAGCACTGTTATTCAGAGCACAGGTAGCTTGAGGTGGCAGCCCTCAGTCACCATTGGGATTGTACAGACTTGCTTAAAAGCAAGATGAATTCACACTCTGCTACTCATTTGTTCAGTTAATATTGACTGGCATTTGGGAGAAAAGCTCTTTTTCAGTCTGAGTGGAGTTGATTTCTACCTTGGGCTTGCAAGTAATGGGAGAAGAGATCAATGAAATGGCTGTAAAACTGTAGATGTGTTTGGAATGAAAATTGATTGTGCTGGAGACTTGAAGAAGCTGGCCAGTTTTGTATGCACCAGTTGCTTTAGGGGGTTTCTTTTGGGGTTTTTTTTTTGTTTGTTTGTTTTTAGAGAAACAAGTTGTTAAGTGATACAAGTACATCTTTCTTTTCTTATTTTACTTTTCCTTATTTAACTTGAGGATTAATGTGTTTGGTTTGAAACTCAGCAGTGCTTAGAAAGAAGCTAAGATCTTTTGTTTTGTGTTTTTCCCCTTAAAATTTGACAGTGTGTGGTTAATACGGTATCGCAGATAGAAGAAATAGATACAGAAGTGGTTGTTAAGTAAGTATGCAGTGTTTTGGGGTTTTTTTTTTCTGGTGGTGGGTGGGGATAGTATGGTTTTTAGCATAGATAAATTTACTGTTCTAACTTTTGTTTAAATTTCCCTATAGTTAAGGATTATGCTTCTCTTGCATCTTAAGACTCTGCTTTTTTCCACCTCTGTGTGGATATTGTTTTACTTCTCATTCAGATTCTAATGTTACCTTAAATTTACCTTTGAAATAAATACTAAAATAATTCTGTGAATCTCACTACATGAAGCATGTATCTCTTGAATATCTCTCCACTTGAAAGCATTCCCTGTTGCCATAATCTGGGACTTTGTATTAAAACGTGTCATTAGTTTAAGTTCCCCCTCCATAATCAAGAACAGGAGCTATCCAGAGAGGAGACCAGACAACTTTATCCCTAAAAATGGTTCACCAGGAACCTCACCAAGCCCAGCAAAGACAAATTCCAGAGCAGAGATGGAGCCTGGCTCCTCTCAGAGTTTGCTTAGAGAGCAGTGGGCACAATGTGGAAGGTGAGAAATGCCAGTTGAATTGTAGGGAGAATCTGTTCCCCATAAAGCTGGTCAAATACTGGAACACAAGCCCAGGGAAGCTGTGGAATCTGTGTTCTGGGATGTGGTCAGGCTTGGACTGACCAGAGCAACCCAGTGTGGTTGGAGCTGCCATGAGCAGGGCTTGGCCAAGGCAACTCCAGACACCCCAGCTCCAGGGGCCCCTGCCAGCTTCTGTTTTTTCTGTGGCTTTATGAATCACTTGACTCAGCAAAGTGTTCCCCCAAGATAATAAAAATAGTCCAGCTGATAAAGCAAAGTGAGTTGCAAAACCTGCATGGATTTCATGCCCAGACTGGGAGATGCCTGGGCACAGGGTCATATTTACACACTGGATATTCTGCAGTGTTTAGTCTTCTGCTCTTGAGTCCTAGCTGTGTATTACAGGATTTAATTTTTGTTCTGTCAATGATTTTTCTGCCCTTTTGCTAGAAACAACTGACTTGTAGTTTAATAGCAGAAGTGGTCTCCTTGCAATGCCTTACAAACTGAGACTTTAAACACAGGTTTTTAACACTTGAAAAGTATTTCCATGCAGTTTTTTTAAAATTTTTTTTCCTTCCCACATGGTTTGTGAAAATGTTGTTAACCCTGTCCCTTGTTGGTAGCACATACTTATCCCAGGGAAGAACTAAAGGGTAAATGTGAAGTTTTAATTTTCTTATAGTATGATCTAATTCTATATCCCTCCTTCCCCACTCCACTTACATTGTGTTGATCATGACTGTTGTTTAGGTGGTGTCTGTCGCTTGCCAGGTAAAAGTCTACAAAGTTTCCCTTATATTTGCAATTCCATTTAAAGCATGTTTTCTTTTCCTTTATGTGCCAGTAGGCATCAAGGCCAGCAGACAATTGCTGTTTGCTGAATACTGCTCTTTTTTCAGGCTTGCAGACCAGATGAGGATGATGAATTTTCCTCAGTGGTTTGATTTACTGAAGAATATTTTTTCTAAATTCACCATCTTCCTCAAGAGAGTAAAGGTAAGACATTCATTTACAACAACTTCATATAGTTCAGGCATGAAAGGGAGTGAAGTTGCTTTTCCATTTGGAGTCTTTGTTTTGCTTGTAGAATTCAAACTTCTGATTGAAAGGAGATGTGAATATCAGCATCCAGGGCAAAAATGATTAGAGAGCAGTGACAAAGAGAAAAAACATCTTTTTGCTCGATTACTTCTATTCTTAGCTGCTAAGGATTAGGACTTTTTTATGTGTTAGATTGCTCCAAATGAGGTTTCTTTCACCTTCCTCAGAAACATTAGATATTGGCTGCCAAAGGGTATGCCTCTAAATACCAATTACACAACAGAAAATAAAGATAATTTAATTTTGTGGGCAAAAGAAAATCTCTTTCTGGCACTGGGTTTTGGGGTGGGGTTTTTTTTGTTTTGTTTTTTTTTTTGTTTTTTTTGTAATAAAAGTTATATTTCATTCTAGGCAACGTTAAATACTATCCGTAGCGTGGTTTTCTTGGTTCTAGACAAGAACCAAAAAACCAGAGACTTGGAGGACACGTTACAGAAGAACTCTGCCAAGGAGAGCGTGGTGGACAGCGAGGTGGCCTACCTGACCCACGAGGGGATGTTCATCAGCGACGCCTTCGGCAACGCCGAGCTCCCGGCCTCCCAGAGGAACACGTCCCCCAACAGCGAGCCCTGCAGCAGTGACTCTGTCTCAGAGCCCGAGTGCACCACGGATTCCTCATCCAGCAAGGAGCACACGTCCTCCTCTGCCCCTCCAGGAGGAGTGGAGATGATGTGAGTGAGCTCACCCTGCCCGTCTCCACCCGGGGTGAGGTGCAGGCCGTTGTTTCTGGTCACAGGGTACAAAAATGACTGTGGAGGAATGTGGTTTTTTAGGTGGGTGAAGTGTAGTGGCTCTCCCCTTAGAGGTTGCCATCAGAGTGCACTGTTTGCCTTCTTTTCACCTCCATGTGTAGTGGTACAGGGACTGATTTATGTCACTTCTTCCAGAAAAGAGCCCCTTCTCCATTCGCTTTTCTGGGGAGGCCACTTGTGTAGAGAGCAGGAGAGATGTGAGTGTCTGAAAGACAGATTGTCATGCTTTAGCAGGCAGAAGCATTTCTGTTCCCTGCCCATGTTCCCTATGGTTATTTTTCCTGGGGTGTTTGTTTGTTTGTTTGTTTGTTTGCTTGTTTGTAAAGATGCTTCATGGAATACGCCTTGATAAATTCTAGAGAAAAATCTTCTCTTTGTCATCAACTATTTGACTTGGCATAAATACATAAATGAATCCATCTCAGTGCTTTGGTTGCACAGGCAGTGCTGCCCTGAGGTGCTCCAGAGTTCCAACCTTCTGGCATCCTTTTATGCACCCCTTACTTGTGGCTGCAAGTCAGAGCTATCTTTTGAAAGAAGCAGGCATAATGTGTGTGGGACTCGGGCATGAACCACTTCAAAAACCAGCTTGTCTGGATACAGAGTGATGTGAAGCAAAACTGAAATACCACTTGTTACCCTGCTGAGAGATGGAAGACAGCAAGTGGCCTGCTCTTGCTGCTTGAGTATCTGTACTTATGTGTTGAAGCAGCTGTTAGTTTTGATAGAGACCTTCCCCACCGAATGACAATGCTGGCTGAAGGAGATAGATTTAAAATAAATATGAAATATGCTGTGCACAAAACACAGGCCTTTGTATGTCTGAACATCTGTCGTGCTGGAAGAGAAATGAAATGTGAAGAGGAGTCCAGGGTTACATGGAAGAGCAGGGAAAGGGAAGGGATTGGATCCAAATTAGTCTGGAGCACTTTGCCAAGCTTGCTAAAAATACACCATCCAGCCAGAGCTTCTGAGGAGTAAAGTTGTTCCCGAGGCTGGTTGCATAACTTTGTTCTAAAATGAACTTACTTCATCACTCTTCTGGTTTTGTTTGCACCTTTGCTCTGTGTTTGGAGCAGGCTAATAAAAACACAGAGAGCAATGTGCTCTGCTCTGTAGTGTCCCAAGTTCTCTTCTGTCTTGCTGTCAGTCCTAGGGCTGGCCCAGCAGATTGTGATCTTCACTAATGGCATGGACCATGAGCAGCAGAGCTCTGCTAAGTGCTGGCCTCAGAACAGTAGACAAGTCAAACAAGGTGTTTTAAAAAGCACCAACTTAAGGCCCTGAAGGCTAAAGGGGTAATAGAATGACAGCTTGTAGATTTAAGGCTGTGGGGAAAGTAGAGTGTCTATTTTAGGCCTTACACTGGAAGAAAAGTGCTCTGTTTTGTCTGTCTTATGCTGGGTAGATTTTAATTCAGTAACTTGTTAATTATATTTATTGTATCAGTAATGGCTGTATCATGTTTACTCTTAGACCATTAGTAGCAATTAGAATGCAGAATCAAAAAAAAAAAAAAAAAAAAAGAAAAGGATGTGCCATTATGTAGTTCTTTACTACAAGGGGCTGACAGGAGCTTGACAGCAGCTTAGAAGATCCCATCTGCATAAAGTGACTTTGGTGATTAACTGACTGCACTTGACAGTTGCTGCAAGGCTCTTTCCTCCTGCGTGCAGAAATTCAGTTTGCTCCCTAAACTGATGCTCAGCCAACTGGTTCTGTCATTTATAGGATCAGCGATGACATGAAACTGACTGACCTGGAGCTGGTCAGGCTGGCAAACAACATCCAGGAGTTACTTTATAACGCCTCTGACATCTGCCACGATCGTTCAGTCAAGTTCCTCATGGCGAGAGCAAAGGTGAGGAGCTTGGCTCAGGCTGCTGCTGGTGCTTGGTGAGCATTGGCTTCCAGGTTCTGAGGGTTCATGGCATCCACAATGGGAGTACAGGAACTGTTCCTGCTGCCACAGCAGGATGATAATGCTCAGAGCATAGCAGTGTTAACATCAATCATTGCAAGGTTTCTTCTACCTATTTCTTTCTCTTTTTAATTTGCTGTCTTTGATGCTTCATGCAGAGAATGCGTGTCTGCTTGCACTGCCCTCTGTCCTGTCTGTCACACACAGGGTTAAACAATGTGCCTCTTCTAACTGTAGCAGCCCTCAGACATGCTGACTGGTTATTCTGTATGTCTCTGAGTTTTTGTGGTGGTTTATCTCCTTACAGTGGTTTTCTTTGCATGCAGGATGGCTTCCTAGAGAAGCTGAATTCCAACGAGTTCGTTACTCTTTCCCGCTTGATGGAAGGCTTTATCTTGGATACTGAGCAGATCTGTGGCAGGAAAAGCATGTCCTTGAGAGGAGCTCTTCAGAGCCAAGCCAACAGATTTGTGAATAGGTTTCATGAGGAGAGGAAGACAAAACTAAGGTACTTCTGGGTAGACAGTCTTTGTGTTCTTCCATGAATAATTTTATGTGTTGCATGCCAGTCAAACTCAATCTTCTGTTGCCTAGAACATCACTAAGCTTGTTGTACTTAAAAGCAGGGGGTGAAAAAAACCTGTATGAAACCCCAATTGTTTCCAGTTGGTTTAGACTCTTACTATTTTCATAACTTGATTTCTTCAAACTGGATTGTTCTGCACTTACTTAAATAAGTACAGTAATGGCTACACAAAACTAGCATTGATGGGCAGGATTGCTCTGTTTCAGGGGTTTAAGAATAATTCACTTTCAGCTGTTTTCTAAAAAAATAGCAAGCCCAAACTTCTTGGAGGAACAGCCTGGCCAGTAACATCCATTGAGTCTGTTTGCTCTCATCTATCAAAAGCTGTTAAAATTTCAGTATTTATACATTACTTCACTGACAGTGATATCATGAAGACCTTCACTGCCTGGTGTAGTTTTTGATCTCCTGTGACAGATTGAATGAACAAATTGTGAGATCTCTAGACCAGCAGTACAATGTTGTTCTGTTTTGCTGCTGACAATTTTTGGGCACCTCCTTCTCATGAAGATGACTGACATAACACTTTGGGCCAGTGGGTTTTTTTAAAATCATTTTTCAGCATTACAGTCAAGAGAAGTGTCAAGACAAGGTATTTCTTTCTCAGCCTCTCTTTTGTGTTTATAACCAGCCTGCTTTTGGACAACGAGCGCTGGAAGCAAGCTGAAGTTCCTGCTGAGTTCCAGGACCTGGTTGATTCAGTGTCAGATGGCAGAATTTCTCTCCCTGAAAAAAAACCAACAGGTGTGTGTCTTGCAGTCCTGTGTGAAATGAATTTATTATCTGCTGAACTTATAATTCTGCTATTGAATGTTGATGCACATACTCTGATGACACATTGGATCTGTGTTTGCTTGCTGTCCTTTGAGGGGATGAGAAGAAAGTTGAAAGCTGTTCTCTTTTATTTTTCTTTATATTTTTTTTTCCTGTTACTGGTGTTGAAATGCCTTGTGCTGAAAGGTTATCTGTTTATTTTTTAAAAACGCCCAGAAGTCTTAGCACAGGGAGAGAGAGCTGCCTTTTTATTCCCAGTGTAGAGGCTTGCAATCTCTGCACAAATCCAGTCCTTTCCCACAGGATACTGCTGAGGAATTGCAAGGGACTGAGGAGCATGTGCATGTGCTCAGCCCTTCTTGTATGAAACAAACCCTGCTCCTTCCCACTACTTCATCTGCCACTTCAAATGGAAGGCAACAAGCCGTGTGGCTGCTCATGGAAGGGAAAACTCCTGTTCATTCAATTATTTACCTTGCCACAGAAACCTCATTTCACCTCAGAGAAGTCACTTTTTCCTCCTCCTGCCCCACTTCCCCTTGTGCACAGTGGGAATGCTTAATGTGTTCTTACCACGTGGGGATACAGTGATTGGGAGGGGGAAGTTAATATCCATAAGAGGAAGAAAACATGCAGAGAGGGGGGAGAAAAGAGATTAGAAGGAAGAAAATCCAGTGATGTCATGGTGGAGAAACCCTGACCTGCCAGAAGGAACACAGCAGATAACAGAGAATGTATTAAAGCAATAATCAGTTGTGGAACATGACACAAAAATATGTTCATCAGCCATTGCCTGTAAAACAACCTCCTGCAGCCTCCTTCAAGCAGACAATTTAGCATGAGCAACTGCATCAGTAAGAGCTTCTGTTATGAAGCCTGAGGAAAAGGTGATTTGAAGCTAAAATATTAATATACACAGCAAATCACTTGGGAGTGTATGCTACAAAACCTAGTGGCTTTTTCTGCCTTTCTTCTGTTGGTAACCTGTTGTATTTGGAGTTTTTAAGTCCATAATGACTTTGGGACTATGAGATTTTTTTTTTTTAATCTAAAATCATGGCAGATAATGAAGTAAGTTTATGGGTTGTAAAAATTTTGATGGGTGATCAGCTATTTAATAAATACTCTAAAAGAGGGAAGTGCTTGCTACAAAGATTGTGGGTTTTTTCAAACCTTAGCAAGTGAACACTGTGTTTTTATAAACAGCATTTTTTGCACTTGTTTTTAGTTCAACTCATTCCTTTTCCTGTCTTACTAAAATATCTAGCTACTGAAGAAAGAAAGCCAGCTGAATTCCTTATTGTTGAAGGACAGAAATATGCAACAGTTGGGTAAGATGCACTTTTTTCTCTTAGCAGTGGGTTAGTTGGCAAGAACTTTTGAGTAGAACTGTGATGAATGCTAACAGCTTTAGCAGTCTTACTTAAATTAAAAATCCCTCTCCTTTCACAGGCTAGTTTGTCTTTGGTTCCCAAGTTATAAAACACTACAAGCTCTTTGCTACATTAAAATGCCATTTTTTCCCTCTGAATAGCTAGGTATTAATTTATATTTTTATTTGATTTTTTTTCCCAATTATTTCATGAAAACACAAACCCTAAAAATACAGGGTCTTCTGAGCACACTGTTATTTCTTGCAATCTAGGTTATCTCTGGCAAAAATTGTAAACTCTTAAAATAGTTGGGGATGAAAGAGACTTTTGAGGATCATCTTGTCCACCCTGCCTGCAGTGAGCAGGGACACCTTGCACTAGGTTGCTCAGAGCCCTGACCAACTCAACTTTGAACATTTCCAGGGCTGGGCAGCCTGTAGCAGTGTTCCACCATTCTCATTGTCAAAAATTCCCTCCTTATGTCCAGTGTGCATCTTTCCTCCTTTACTTTAAAGCTGTTTGTTGCTCCTTGTCCTATCATCAGCAAACTGGAAGGTTTGTCCCTATTTTTCCTATAAAGCCCTTTAAGTGTGGAAAGGCTGCAATAAAGTGTCCCCAAAGCCCTCTTATCTCCAGGCTGGACAGCACCAAAATACCTGAGTCCACTCCTGAATGCTTGCTTATCTTATTCAGAGTGAGATATGGGCCATCTCAGAAGCTGCATGTGCTATTTCTTGTTATCCTGGCTGATTTGAATTGGAAAGTGGTTTCTTAAAGCTGGTTGTATCAGAGACATTTTAAAATGTGTGATACTCCCTTATTTCTTTCATTTAAAAGCATGCTGTGTTTCCAAAGACTGTGAGGCTTAAGCATTAATTATGCATGAGAGTGTTTTTGGAGAGGGAGTAAAGCCTGGAAGATCTCACTCCCCAGAGTTCTAACATCAGTTTGCACCAAACTTAAAAGGTGTGATGTACAGGATGTCTTGGACCAGCTGTCATTTTATGAGTTGCTTCATGATGATGTGTCATTGTTCAATTGGAAACAGAATCTGAGAACTTCTGTGCCAGGCAGATGATCTCACTGCTGAGGAGCATTTCAGGTCGAGTAGGAGCTTTGCTCTAAAGGATAAAATTTGCTTAATATATGATGTGTTTGATAACATACCTCTGCTCACTTGAAACTTGTTATATTTAGCTCTGTGAAGCAGTTGAGAGCTTCACAGTGCAAATATTTGTTTCATTTCTACACACTTCCACATCCAGTTTCATTGCATCTAATCAAGTAAAATGCATTCATCACAAATGCCTCGTGTTCACAAAACATCCTCCAGGTGTTTATTTTTCACTTGACTCGTCATCCTCTTTCTGCACTCTGCTGCCTAAAGGAAGAAAGAGATTTAACTTTTTGAAATGTTAAAATATCTACTCTGAACGTTTGCTCTTGCATCAATTTTCCTGCCTTCTGTGTATTTGAATTCAAAGGGGCGTGCTTGCTCTATGGGGAGCCTTCTTAATTCCATCCAGTAGCTCCCAAATTCTCCAGTGCCTGCTGACTTCAGGAGAAATTACAGGTGTTGAGCATCTTGGAATATTTGCTGCTGTTTCTTCACAGCTGCCTTCTCTGTTTGTGACTCCTTAGCATTTATTACGTATTTTTCAGAGATTTTCTTTCATATAAAAGACTTCTTCCACCCATCACCCTGTGGAATGGTTGTAAGTATCTCTATGTTAATTTCCTTTCATGTTCCCTCTCTTTCAGGACAGTATTGCTGCTAATAAGAATAATTCTGGAGTACTGCCAGTGTGTGGATAACATTCCCTCCATCACCACTGACATGCTGACCCGCCTGTCGGATTTACTGAAGGTATGGCTCCAAATGTGCCCCAAGCAGAGAACCTGTCTTACTCTCTGTAGTGCTCATGTGGTTTTGTGATTTTTATAGAAAGCCAAAGGCATTAAAGATGCAGTTTGTTGTGGGGATTAACTCTGGCTGTTCACCTGGAATATTGGAAATCCCATCTAGTAGTATTTGGCATAGCTGCATGTCCTTCAGGCTGGGGGTAGGATTAATGCTGCTGAAGAAAAAGCAATTTGATCCCTGATGCCACAGAAAAATGTATCTATACTGAGGAAGGAAATAAGTCCCTTGTTTTTTACAAATCAGTAGAGGTACAGTCATTAGAAGCATGAAAAATAGTCTAGGATGGAGGTTCTGTTGTAAAATGTAAAGGTGATGAAACACCAGGACCTCTTTGTCATTTATTTCTTACTGGAGAAGAGGAAAGCTAGTAAAGCCCAGACACTGCAAGGTACAGTAAGTAATCAATAAAAGGAGCACATTAATGCACCTTAAAACTGTCACATATATATATACACACACACACATATATGTATCTATATAGGCTCCAAAGCCTAGCAGTTAATTTATGTCAAGGTTTTCACTTGTATCTTTGCCCACAAAGGTTTTATCAGGTATTTTGAGCATAATCATAAACATAATCAATGAAAAGTAAATCTCCAAAAGGATATTTTACATAGGGTGGGGGGAGTAGGGGAGGGGAAACAGACTCTAGAAGGTGGACCTTTAAATATTTGTCCTATTGGTAGTTCATATTTGAATAACCAGACACAGGAACACTGCTCCCTGCAGTTGTCATTCAGATTCATCCACAAATTTTCCCTTTAAAAAGCACTATTCAAGGCAAATCAGTCTGAGCCTGTCTCTGTTCAAGTCTCCTTCTCCAGCTGCTGCTTCCCTCAGGAACTGCAGCACCTTTTCACAGGTAGAATGGCAGTGGATGCATCAAACTTGGCCAGATTTGCATTTCTCTGTTACTTCCCTCTCCTTACCTTATCTCGTTCTGGCTCTGTCATTTGTGGTTTGTTTCTTGGTGTTCAAACATCATGTGCAGTGTAATTACTGTATTTTTTTTATCTGTCAGCAAGGTGCCATCAATTGAACAAATGCCAAGAGCAGCTCGAAAAAAACAAAAGCTCATTTATTACACTTCGGGCAAAGTAGAGCCACTCCAGGTGTTCTGGCACTGTACTTTTTGTTTGGCAGCTGTCAGAGCCACCAAACTTTGAGGGTAGCAAGAGCTAGACTTGATTGGGATGGAAAATGGAAAGCATTCCCAGGTAATGAAATTCCAGACAGTTCTGAGCTGTGGCTGCAGCCAGAGGGAAATGTTACCTGTGTGTGGGAGAAACCATGGAATCCTTTAGATTGGAAAAGACCTCAAAGATCAATCAAGTCCAGTTGTTTTCCCCAACACTGCCAGGGCCACATCTACACATCTTTTAATACTTCCAGGGATTGTGACTCCACCACTCTCCTGGGCAGCCTGTTCCAGTGTTTGACCACCCTTTCAGTGAAGAGATTATCCCTAATATCCAAACTTGAGGCTGTTTCCTCTTGTCCTGTTGCTTGTGGAAGAGGAGACTGAGCCCTGCCTGCCTGCACCCTCCTGCCAGGGAGTTGCAGAGAGCAAAAAGGCCCCCCTGAGCCTCTTTTCTCCAGGGTGAGCACCCCTGGCTCCCTCTGCTGCTCCTCATCAGACTTGTGCTCCAGACCCTTCTCTGGGCGCACTCCAGCACCTCAATGCTGTGGGGGGCCCAAACTGGGCTGAAATTAATGACCAGGGTTGTTCAGGTGCTGCAGACAAGAGAAGCTCCTGGCCCTGCTGCTGGATGCAGGAATGCTTTCCTCCCAGCAGGCACAAGGAGGAGGTGTTGCTCTGTTGCAGGCATTCTGCTCCAGGCCATGTGGGAACAGACATTCCCATAAAAGGCAGGGGACAGTGTGTGTGTGTCCAGCACCCTCTCCAGACCAAGTTTGTGATGGTTTGCATCAGTTAACACCAACCTGAACCAAATATCTCGAGGAGCTTAGGCTCTGTGAGATACACTGCCTTTGACTCAGTGATTCTGCTTTAAATTCCACACAGAGGTGTAAGAAAAGTTCTTGTTTTTCTGGAGAAGATGAAGTGGATGTGAGGCAGTTTGAGCCCCTGCCCTCTTTCTTGAGAGCAGAGTGGGTTGTGCAGTCCAGGGCCACGTGTAGCTCTGGCTCAGTTGTGTTATGAGGTCTGGGTTGCTTTTCTGGCAGCCCAGAGTTGGGGGAGTGGTTCACGGTGCCTCTGTGGGCCTGCATTTTGTGACTGACACCAGGCAACAGCCTGAATATTATCTCCCCTTTTTACACAAGGAGGGTTGAAATTTTGGGTTTATTCTTGCTTTATCATGAAGAAAGACCTGTGAAGCAGAATAATGCCCCTGCCCTCAAAAAGGAGGTCTTGGTGAGGGCAGCCCTCTGTGTTGCAGACACAAGCTGCAGGGCAGCCTTGTCACAATTTCTTCTGCATCTTCAGCTGTTTGAGAACAGCTTTGCCTCTCAGTGTCAACAGACAGTTCAGATATGAGCCCTGGGACTTCTGCTCTACATTCAGTGCAGGAGTTGGGGACAAACAGCAGTGGCTTTTCTGCTGCATCACCCAGCCCAGTCTGGAATATCTGGTGTCTCAAGCTGAGTGAGGGAGCAGAATTCCAGTGTAATAAGAACATGCTGATAGCAACTGTCTCACTGCCCAGAGCCTTTGTTGGCCTATGTGCTTGTAGTTATAACTTCTTTCTCCTGGAATTAAGTTAGGAAAGTCTAAGCATGAGTTGTCCTCTGGAATTCTACAGAATTGGCTTTTCATCTTCTGTGCATCATTTCTTAAATCCAGTATTTCATAATGCTACAGACATAGATTCAGTCACCTCAGCAGGAGGGAGTTTCAGTGATTTTAAGTTTCCTTTAACATCAGCAGTGGAGAAGGTCAAGAGCCTGGGCAGAAACCTTTTGTGCTGATGTTTTCCCCTCTGGTATTATGTGGCTGCTCTGCTGAGGAAAACTAGTGAAACTCTGGAATTGATCTTTATCATAACTTACTCGATCTTGCAGAATTGATGGTGTTTCTAAACTGTGAGTTTATGTAGTTGATAAGGAGTCAACATGCATTTTCACTGTCCTTCTTTTTCTCACAGTATTTCAACTCCAGAAGTTGCCAATTAGTGCTTGGAGCCGGTGCATTACAAGTTGTTGGCTTGAAAACAATCACTACAAAAAACCTAGGTATGGATTTCTGTATTTAAAATGTCAAAGCTCGTTCCCCTGTCTATTAAAAAACCCTAGGGCAGAAAATCCCCTAAATATCTGTGATAAGCTGTGTTTGAGTTGTGGGGCAGAGCATGGATGCTAAGGGTGATAAGACCTTGCCAGTTACCTGCCTGGAGTGTAGTTTTAAAACTTTCTCCTAAAATTAAGAGCCTTTGATTGATGGGTAGGAGCAGGTGTTTAAGCTTAGAGTTCCCATGTTTCAGGGTGAGAAACTGGTGAGATTCCCAGTGTGCATTTCCCTTCAGGAAAGGGAACAGCCTGATGAGAATGGGTTGAGAGGGTGTGGGCCACAGCTGGTTTTTGCTGCAGAATGTTTGGCCAGTGTTTGGCCTGTTGGAGCTGGGAGAAGCCTGGTTTTTTGGGATCCTGTTGGCACTGCAGCAGGGCAGGTTCAGGGCAGGTCAGTGCTGGCAGGGCTGGGTGTTTTGTACACCACTGCAGCAGAAACACTGCTGCCTTGAGAATGTGGTTGCTGAGGTTAAGTAGCTGATGAGTCAGGTCTTTAGAGATCTCTCTGATGGCTGTGTGTTCTCAGGGCTCAAAATATGGAGGAAACACTCAAAGCCTCTTGTAAAATCAGTTCCTTATCCCACCTTCCTACAGCTGGGTGTGAGCAGGCAGGTGCCAGTCTGGATCTTCACCGGGTGGGGGTTCCCAGGAAAACAAATGTGAGAACAGACAAAAGCCCACCCTGTGGAATTGTGTCAGATCTGTTATCTGTGTCAGAGGAGAGCCAGTGCCCACAGAAATGACTCTTGCTGGGTGATAACTGCCTGATTTCTCTTCTGCATTCACAGCCCTTTCTTCACGTTGCCTCCAGCTCATCGTACACTACATTCCCATTATCAGGGCTCATTTTGAAGCTCGGCTGCAGCCGAAGCAGTTCAGCATGCTCAGGCATTTTGACCACATCACAAAGGTAATTCTTCCAGCATTTCCTGAAACACAAAGTTCTGCTTTTCAGCTGTACTCTGAAGAACATTGAATGCCACTAGAAAATGAAAACCTGCTTTCTTCCCTTACAGGATTATCACGACCACATAGCTGAAATTTCAGCGAAGCTCGTTGCCATAATGGATAGCTTATTTGACAAACTATTGTCCAAGGTAAGGATTTATGGAAATAATTATACACTCTCTAAATTACAACTGGAGCTCTCATTGTATACAGTCTAGATGTTTCAAATGGAATCTTAAACTTTCCTAATCCACAGATACATAAGGTACATGATCTTTTAAAACTTAGTGTTGTGCTTTGGATCTTAGGGGTTTGGAGGAAAAAATAAGCTGTTTCATGATAGGAATAAATTCATTTTTTTTAGGCCTGGGCCAGTGTCTTTCTTCAAGGGGTTCATAGGAACTGGGGACAAGCTTATGTGAGCTGTAGTGGAGTGGTTGCAACAGGCAGCATTTCTGTCTTCCTTGCTGTTTCTGTTACTTTAGTGTTCCTTTATGTTGTGCTTTTTCATTTCATCTGTTTCTTTGGTCTGTCAAGTAGTGCTGCCTAAACTTAAGGTTAAAAAAAAAAAAAAAAAAAAGCAAAAGCATTTAAATTGGGATTTCCCATTCCTGTTGTGCTTACTTTCTTAAAAAATGTGTTTATGCTCTTCTCTAAAGACCAGAATGGTCTGCTGGTTTTTGGGGGCTTTGTCCCACATAAAAGTAGCTGTTATGGCTATTTGACCCCTGTATCTCTTGAGAATAAAAGACAAATGCAAGAATTCACATTATTGATCTAAACAAATGTAGCCCCCAACAAAGCAGGAACACAGTTCTTGATGGCAGTTAGTGAGAACTCATCCCTTAGTGTCCCTCCATCTTCACAGCCCATTGTCCCTTTGGGAGCTGGCACAGGATGTAAACTGGGACTATTCCTGTCCTTCAGAGTTCTTGAGAGCTGAGTGACAGTGCTTGGCCCACATGAATGCAGCCCACAGAGTCCAGGACCAAAGGATGGTTGATTTGCTTCCATTCCTAGCACATTTGTTGCTAAAAAATGAAATCTTGGCCCTGAAGGCTTTGAAGAACATAAACCCAGGACATTTGCAGAAGGCATGTCAGTACAACCATGTCAAGTGTGCTCCTGATTCCTCAGGTGTTCCTCTGAGCCCAGCTATTTCAGTGTCCTGCTCTGAGGTGTGTAAATCCACACAAGTGAGTTCCAGAGCAGTGGGTGCCTGGCACACTTCAAACCCAGGAATTCCTGCTCTGTAGGGGATGAGCACTTGGTGCAGTGGACAGGATTTTGACCTGGGTAATGTGAGCAAGTTACTTCTGCATTTCCAGGCTGTGCTTCCCCTGGGAGCTGTCCTCAGGCATTGCCACTGAGACAAGCAGCTCTCAGCAGCTGGGACACTTCCCAAGAGCTGTCTTTGGCAGGGAAATACAACAGGAATGGGGTTCTTGAACAGTGGCAATAAGGAATTCAACAGATGGGAAAGGCTCCTTCGTTACCATGAATGGAAAAAATCCAGCCCAAGTTCTGAGCTTCTGTTGGAAGTTGCTGTCTTGTGACTGTTTGGACAGAAAAGCAGTGAGGTTCTGTCTGATCCCTTGTGGGATTAAAGCTGTAGACCTCAGCTGCAGATAAAAATGGCCAGGAGATCTTGGAGTTCTTCCTGGGGCTGTTGCTTTTCCCCCAGATGATGAAGAGTTGGGTGTGGCTGTGATCATGCAAGAGCCCCTGCTGCAGCCTCCCTGTTCCCTCTGGCTTAACAATGTGCTGGGAAATAGGAAACAATTTCTTGCTTAACTTCCTTGTCTTGAGGCACACTTGATCCCTCAGGCTGTGTGGTTGTTCCCTGGAACAGAAAGTGTTGCTTTTTTGCTACTTCTCCTGTCAGAATTAGGTCATTGGTTTGGATTTTCTATAAAGACTTTCTCAAAATGCCCCATTTTTATTTTTTTTTTCCTCTTATGCTCAGACAAGCTTTGTTCTCTTTCACAATTCAGGCAGGCATCTCCTCCAGTCTGTTTGTAAATGATGTAGTTACAGCAGTTCTGTTCCTTCCTGAATTGTGCAAGGCTCCATGAGGAAGGCTGGCCCTGCCAGTGTCACCCAGGCCTGTGATGGCACAGCCTCTCCACCTGGGACTGCAGAGCTGGCTTCACTGTTCCTGGGACAGCTTTTCAGTGTTCCTGAAATCCTGTTCAGATCTTCCCTATCCAGAGAATTTTGTTCCCTTTGTAGCAAACCTCTTCCCATCTGGTGTTTTCCCGAGGCACTGGGAGAAAGGTCCTTTTTTTTTATTATTTATTTTGTTTCCCAAGGTATTTCTGCAATGTTCTTGTGGGGTTTTTGTTTTTGTTTTGTTTTTTTTTTTTGTATTGTGATGTGATTGTTTTTGTTTTTTTTTTTTAAATGGCAGGTAGATGAGATTTCAGGAGTTTTCCTTCCTTTATGGTTTCCTTTCCTTGAATCTTCAGAAATTTGGATGTGCATGATCCTAGACAAGCAGAATTTTCTCAGGAAGTGCTCAAGGGGCACATTTCTCAGAGGCAGAAGTGCTTTTCTGTCATGGGCTGGTACCAGTGTGAAGGAGAGGGTCAGTTCACAGCCACAGGACCGGCATCTGCAGTTCCTGGCAGGATCAGATCATGCCCAGCCACCCTTTTAATCTGTGGTGTGCTAAATGGGTCTTGATTCCTAACATTACTAGCAAATCAGAGCCCCAGGTGGCTGTTGGGGAGCTCTCCTACACAAAACATTTTAAAGTGGCAGAAGGGAGTTAACTGATTGTGTGTTTATTTCCAGTATGAAGTGAAAGCCCCTGTTCCTTCAGCATGCTTCAGGAATATCTGCAAGCAAATGGCAAAGATGCATGAAGCTATATATGATCTCCTTCCTGAGGAGCAAACTCAGGTGAATGTTATTTTTGAGCTTCATCTCACAGCTCCCTTGGACTTGGGAACAAGAGAGACTTTATCTGGGGAGAGGGGAATTCTTTTTTTGGGTCCTGGTGAAACCCACACGTTAAAGGGCTTGGCAGCAGTCACAGGGACAGCTTGGGCTGAGCTGAGGGAAGTATTCCAGTGTGCAGGGAGAAGGATGAGGCACACAAAAAGAATGGATTTCAGGATTTGGAGCTGCCTTTGAATGTCTAGAGATGGCAATCCAGGAATTAGTGCTGAAATGTGGCAAATGGCAACACTTTGGGGCTTGAGAGCAGCCCTCTGAGAGGATTATTCTGTAACACTGCTCAGAATCAGTGGCTTCCAAAAATCCCTAAATGTATTACACACCTAAATTGTACCAGCTGTGCTTTTGCAGGATTTTGCTGCAGTCATTGCTACTGCAGAGTTGCAAATCTTAAGGACCCATCCAGTCACTGAATACAAGTTGTCATTTTTCTTTCACATTAGATGAAATGGCCCCTTCTAGCACAGGAAAGAGATTTGTTATCTTCTAGGCTTAGTACAAGTTGCTGCAGACAACAGAGGAGGAAAGTTCAAGTCCCAAGGAGCAGGTGAGGGTGCCCTGGATGTGACAGACTCTGTGTGATCACAGAGGTGAGGCCGAAGCACTGGCAGAAGGAAGAATCCCACGAGCTGCAAAAACAAAACTGAAAGTCAGTGGTTGAGGTGTTCCCCTCTGGAGGCAGTGATGTGAGCATGGGCACAGCTCCTTACCCTGCTGCTCTGGTTCCTTGCAGATGTTGTTTTTACGAATTAATGCAAGCTACAAACTGCACCTGAAGAGGCAGCTGGCCCACCTCAACGTGGTCAATGATGGAGGACCTCTGAACGGGTGAGCTGGGGCTCTTCTCCTCTTTCACTGTGCAGATCAGCAAGGAAGCTGTGACTGCAGGAGCACTGCTCCATGTTTGAGCTTTCTTACAGCAAAGAACATGACTTGTGCCATTCCACAGTAACTGGGAGTGCAGACTGGGAGCTGGGCCTTTTCCAACTGGAGACCTGCTTGGAGGTGTCCTCAGCTCATGGATTGCTTTCTCTGCCTTTGAGTGACAGCAGCAGCCACAGTTTAATTAGCAGGAATTGTGTGATTCCTGAAGCAGTTTTGAAACGTGGATGGTGACTCATGGTGCTGGCAAAGTAAAAATAGGAGAAAGCAGCATTTCATCTGTGCAGTGGGCAGCTCTGCAGCAATGGTTTTTAGAGCAGGACTAGACTGGAAACAGAGATTATGCTCACAGAGCTTTTCCCCTTGCCTGCCACAGCCCCCTGCAAGCTCGGGGAGTGTCCAGTGCTGCCCCAGCTGAAGGGAGAGCCCCTGGATGTGCTGGGGGTGTCTCTCACTGGGATTCCCAGCCCCAAGGGGCTCCTGGTGATGTGCTGGGGGGTCTCAGCTGGCCCAGGGCTGCCTGATGGCAGCAATTCTGTACCTCAGACATCTCTTAGGGAGCTGGGGCTGTTCCAGAAGGGGAACATCAAACCCTGGCTGGCACTTGCTGCTGTTCAGCAGTTTTCACTGACCAGCTTTTTAACATGGTTTTCTGCTCCTCATTCTGTTTAACCTGTTTCTTTCTGTAATAACAGTAAAGATCCAGGCTGGTGAATGCTGGTTAACTTTTTAACTATGTGAATGCAGCTTCTGTTCCTACATCTTGCCAGCAAGAAGCATCATGAGCCCTGACATGTTTCAACAGTCTGAGGGATTTTAATTCTGTATAAACTGTTACAAATAATACAGCTGTTGTGCTGTTCAGTTGCTTTCTACATTAATCTTAAAATCACTGAACCATTACCCTCTAGAAATTAATGCTGTAATAATTAATATTCTTTCTTGGAATGGAATTGGGGGTTTAAGTCTAGATAAGCCTGGGATTGCAGCAAGAGAATAGAAGTTTTAAATGCCTAATTCCTGCTGAGTTTTCTGAACTCAGGGCTTGATCTCCCTTCCCTAGAACTAGTTTTACACCCAGCAGTAATCCTGTTATGGATGATCACTGCTGTAACATGTAACATAAACCACATCCATAGCATTGAGTTTTGAACAGATACTTAAAATATCTAATCCAGGCATAGGCTTTGAACGTGTATTGTAGCAATTGTGTGCCAAAGTCCTCACCAACCCCTCACTGCTTGTCCAGGTGGCTGTGATGGGGCCACATTCTAATCCTGTGTGTTTCACTGCAGGCTGGTTACTTCAGATGTGGCTTTTTACACTGGAAACCTTCAAGCTCTGAAAGGCCTTAACGACTTAGACCTAAACATGGCTGAAATCTGGGAGCAGAAGAGGTGATGATCCATGGGAGCAGGCACTTGGCTCTGCCACCAGACTGACTTTGTTCTCAGCAGCGTGACGACAGCTGGAGGTGAATTCCTGAGCCCAGAGCCCCAGCAAGGGCAGGATTGAGAGTTGGGGGAGCTTAGACTCAGAGGGAGCTGCAGGGAGAGACCCTTCCAGTGTCCTTCAGCGAGAAACAAGTGATCAGCTGTCTGTGCAATGTTTTTTCATTCTCTCTGGAAACAGACTCAGGTTTCTTTGGACCAAATCCAAAAGAACACATAGCTGTAACACAGCTGTAGTTGTCTAGAATGCTCTGTATATCTTTATATTAAAAAGATGCTTTGCATTTCTTCTAGTGCAATGAAAATTCACATGGTGTCCCACCTTATTTAATGATGGTACAATATAAAAATCTTGGCAGTTGGAACTCTGTAGAAAATGTTTTTCTCTATGAAACTATGCTGTTCTAAAATTTATTTTTTTACAGAACTTTATATAAATAAATGTCTTTTGATTGCTCGCATCTAGGATTCGGCTTTGTGAGGGAGCAGTCCTGTTCCAGGGGAGTTCTCAGGACCTAAAATCTCTAAGCCAGGGCAAATTCCTCAAAGCATTTCCCTGTGGGAGAGAGGAAAACCTGTCCCTGGTTAGCAGTGCCAGGGTGGCAGTGGTGTAAAGGATGGCCCCTGCCAGCAGGGAAGGACAGGGACACAAAGACCAGGGCAGGAAGAACTTTGAAGTTTTTAGGCTGCTTATAAAAGGAGAGTGCAGCTGCAATCAGTGTATTTGGGAGTTTTTAACACTGCCTTGACCAGCTTGGAGGCTGCCAGTTCTCAGCACAAGTGCCTGCATTTCTCACCTCACCCCTCTGTGCCTGACCTGAGCTGATGATGTCTGATGGAAGGGTCTCTGCTGCAGCCTGTTGTGCCTGGCTGCCCTCAGCCCAGCTGACCTGGAAGCACAACCCCTGTCATTCATTGTCACTCAAAATAAAGCTCTAAAATCACAGTTGTTTTTAAAGACCAACTTCTTTAATGATACATACCAGTGTTATACTAAGCTTATAAAATAAAGTTGTCTGCATGTAAATACAAGAGAAACATTAAGAAATCAATAGTGATCGGGACAGGGATTTCGATTCCTGTACAAATTTAGAAACTCAAGAGAAGATAAATTAACATACATGGCTGTGACAATATGAACATAGGTGTAGTCAACGTGATCCATTTATTGAAAAAAGAGGGCAGATCAAAGATTTCAGATATGAACAGGAGATCCAGTCTTAAATGGGATGTGAAAAAGCAAACACCACACGTGGCTACTGAGGCATTGTTCTCAAGTAGTGGATTCTTTGGGCAAGTTTGGAACACGGATGATTCCCACTCTCACGATACGGAAATGGAGGTATTGACAGCCTTACCCCAGTACCTCGCCGTACAACTGGGACAGGGCATCCCACTTGTAGTTTTGGGGGGGGTTCAAGAGGGCTACAGCTTGTGAGCACATGAAATACAGGGTTTTAAGAGCCTGTTGAGCAGTAGTGAAACTTTTGGTTTTCAACTGTGCCTTCCTAAAACGTCACAGGAGTTGCCAACCGTGTTGTCCCACTTGTATTGCTTCACAGCTTTATTTCTGCAGTTACAAGCAATTCAAAACTACTGCATGGTCGAGGCGAGCCTCTGAACTTCTTATCAAAGAAGATCTGTCCATCTTCCCTCAAGACAAACAGTATTGCACTTCAAGGTTATATTAACTGAGTTACAGAATCTCTTTAAGGACTGAAGCATTACTCACGCACATCCATGGCGCTTATGTGGCTGCTTAAAGATAAGCAAGAGAAATTAATTTTAAATTAATACTGCAGGGTACTGTGAAGATGACAAAGCATAGGCCCTCTGTGTACTTAGATTTCTAATGCTTAAAAGGTTCTTTGCACCACGAGGCTGGCCTGGCACGGCAGCCCCAGCCCTGCCAGTGCCCTCTCCTGGACTCAGTGGTCCAGGATCCGCAGGTTGCCAGACACGATTTTGTTCTCTAGTAGAGCTCCAGCTGGGATGTCAATCCTGTCACCGTGGTTTGCAATGATGATGACTGTTCCCTGGGGTTACAGGAAAGAAAACAAGGGTTCAGAAAACCTGTTAACGTGGAAGGAGGGAAGTGGTTGGCTGGAGAAGCAGTCCCGTGTCAGCAGTGCCACAGCCAGAGCCTGAATGCATTTAGCTGTATTGGTTCTGCATGCACACTTCCCCCCAAAACAAAGGTTTTAAACAAAGCATCACTGGAACCTCTGTAATTCCCACACTGGATCCCACAGAGGTGCAGAGATGGTTGCTCTAAGGGCTCTTGTCATGTCTGCTGGCTTTGAAATGGAAAAACCTTACCCCCACCCCTGGGGGTGTCCCAGGAAGGCTCCTGTTTCAGCTGGACAGCAAATGTGGGGACACAGGGACAGCTCAGAGCCTGAGCCTGTGCCAGGTGATGCCCCCTGGCACCTGCCAAACTTCCCTAGAGAACTGCAGGTGCTGCCAGGACTGGCAAGATCCTAAGGAGGAATTTGAGAGAGAAACTAACTTGCTCAGCTCCCCCATTTACTAATAAATCCAGCACCCCAAAGTGATGCAAAAGGGCCTGAAAAGGGGTGGTGAGGCCAGCCTGGGAAGGGAGGTGTGACTGAGCCAAAGGACAGAGGTGGCAGCAGTGTTTGAACAGAGATGTGAGGCCTGTGGTGCTTTCAAGGCTGATAAATAAACCTCCTCTCAGCCTGAGCAGCAGCATCCTGCACTCCATCACAAGGGTCAGCGTCCAGCCACAGCCTCTGCCAGCTTTGGGCCAGTTACCCCATTCCCAGGAGTGCTCCACAGGCAGGCACTGCCTCAGGATCAATTGCCAAGGAGCAGAGATCAGTCATGTTTACTGCAGCAGCATCCCCCCTGCACACTCACCTTTAATGAAACATTCTTCCCAAATGTAACATCACCTGACACGGTGAGATGATCCAGCTCCAGCATATCTGGAATGCTTTCAAACCTCCGCAGGTAATCTTGAACCTTTTGGAAAGAGGAAATAACAGAGACACTTTTAAAGCCACCTGTGGATTGAGAGGAGCGTGGGAGGACGAATACCCTTCAGAAACCATCCCATAGCCTACAGCTGAGTCAATATGGAAGTTGCTACTCTGTAATTGTGATTTCTTTTAGGGAACAAGTGTGAGGAACAGTTGGGGAGCGCACAGAGCAAGCTCACCTGGCATTGCTCCCACATGCACAGTAAATACAAACATCTGCATTCCCACAGCCTTACAAAGAGCAAAAGGGAAAGCCCAGACAGAGCAAACCTCACTTTTGACTCAGCTCTTGCTGTGAGCTGGATCTTTACCCAGAGGTGATCCCTGGGGGCTCACCTTGGTGAAGGAGCTCCCCAGTTTGACCAGAGGCACGGTGGGGAACTCGCGCTTCTCGCTCATGGTCAGGGAGCCGGCGTTAAGGCTGTACAGGTTGGACATCACCAGCAGCAGGTCCGAGGTGGTCTTCACAGGCAGGAAGCGACTGCGAGGCACGTTTATCCCCAGGGAGTTCTCAAAACTCTTGATAGCAGCACCCACCGCCGTCTCCAGCTGGATAACGTTCAAGCCTCCATCCAGAGTCTGGAAGGGAAAACTCAGGGGAATGCCTGGAGCGGGTCCTGGATCTCAGAACTGGAGCCAGAGCTCCACCCTCACCCCAGTCTGGCTCCCTGAGGCAGCAGTGCCTGTTAAACACCCAGAAACTGAAAGTTTGTTTGGGTCAGTGTCCTCCAAAGCCCTGCCAGCCGATTACCTTTGGGTTAACAATGATCTCCATGTCAATGGCGTTCTTCTCTTGCAGCCTTTTAATTGCAGACAGAGCAATCCACAAGTTGTTGGTGTTGAATATTTTGAATTTTGACACGGACTTGAATTCATCCACGTGTGCTTTAGGGACCTGAGCTATCTCCACCAGCCTCAGCTTGTTCTCGTACTGCGTCAGCGTGCCACCCTAAGGGGCAAAGGAGAGACTTTAAACCCTGCTCGTGAGAAGCCAGAGAAATCCTCCCCTCAACACTGGCAGATGCATTGGTCTGTTGGCATTTGAAGCTGAACTCCAGAGAAAACACAATTCTTGTTTTTAGTAACCAGCTACCAGGTTCCTAATTATAGAGCATGTTTAAAGTACAGTCAGGACGATCGTATTTCAGCACTCCAAGACAGTTAATTCCTTTAATGAAGGTTGTTGAGAGCATTTTGCAAATGCTGCTGTTGTCAAAAATCACCCTCAGCAGTACTTTGTCAGACCATGGAGCAAAAGCTAAATTAAATCTAAGTATTCTTACAGTGCATTGCTGTGCTTTCATAGGGCTAAGTCAGAGCTTCCCTAATGAACATGGAGAAAATCCAAACCCTCATTCTCACATACAAAAGAAGAGAGAGAGGCAGAGCACAGCTGCAGGACAAATTACTGCAGGCTACAAGTATTTGATACACATCATAAACCTCTGAGAAATGTCACTCCTGGACTGTGTACAAAGCCAGGGGTCACAGCCAGGAGCAGATGGGCAGCTGTGCAATGCAGGGCTGGGAATGCAGTTTCCTGTGAGACAACAACTGCTGCATCCCAGCCCTCTGTTGCTGTTCTCAAGCTTCCACCTTCAAGTTTCTGCCCCTGTGCAGCCTGGAGAAGGAGCAGAGGTTGTGAGCTGCAGCCTGCACAGATCACTGCAGCTTCCAGGCCAGCCCAGCCTGTCCTTGCCTGCTGCTGCCCAGAACACGGATCGAATCTGTGCCACGAATTACAACTTCCTAAACTTGCTGATTTTGTGCATCTCAAATTAGATCCAAGCTGATGTGTTAAATGGAGCCTAAAATAGCTGTGAGGAGACTGAATCCATGGATTCAGAGGAGGCTGGGGATGGCCACCAACACACCCAGACTCTCCCCCATCTCCCTTTCTTTACCTTCACATCCGCCCGGGTTTTGTTCGTGACTTCCATGACAAATTCGCAGCGTTTCCCATTGGGTGGGTTCATGAGGTGGTTAAGAATGTAAAGGTCCACAGTGGCACCCAAATTATCTATATTGGACACAAAAATATATTCCTTCCCCTCTGCAATGAGGTTGTCCAGCAGCCCAGAGTTGTAGAAGCTGGCGTAGATGTCCCCGTGGCCTGGGGGGTACCAGCACTCCGTGTTCTCTCCTGAGTAAGAGACATCCTTGGCTATTGGCAGCAGAGTTTCCTTGTTGATTCTGGGATACCTGTGAGGAAAAGGGGTCTTGTTATGTTCTCATCAGTGTCAAAAATATTGCAGTGAAGGTGCAGCTCCACGGGCTTCTGCAGGTGTGCTTTTCCTGAGCATTCCCACCTGAACTCCACCCAAATTCTGAGCTGTCACTGAGAAGCTACAGGATGCAATCTATCTGCTCAAAGATTTAAAGCCACAGTTCTCAGGCCACACTAAAAACCAACTTTCCTCTGCCAGGCAGGTTCAGAGCACATCAAACACACACCTCTGAGCCCAGCAGCCACCTGGATTAGAGTTTGTTCCTCATAAGGAACCATGGTCTGTCTCCCTCCAGAGCCCAACAGCAAATTCAGGAATCAGGTGGCCAGCATCCAGCACACCACTGTTTGTACATTTTTTAGAAACTGGGGCCCACACAGCCCCCTCTCCCCAATTTTAACACCTTGCCCTTGACTCTGCCCAACCCCCTGAAGTTTCAGTCTCTGCACAACAAGGCACAAAAGAGGCTGAACATGGGTGCAGAAGACACCACAGCCACCCCAGCACCTCAAACTCCAATCCACCCCATCTGGAACATGGAGAAACAAGCCAGTTTCCCCTTCCAGCCCAAGTGGAGAAGTCTTTTGATACCTGCTTTGATTAAAAGTGTATATTTTCACACGGCTGTGACTGTATTTCTGCAGGATTTTCTTTGTGTCGTCGTCCGTGTTGAAGGAATTCATGAGAACCAGAGGAACATCGGTGTTGTAGGATTTGTTTAAATGCTGAGGTGGGAAATAAATGGTAAATTCAGCATGTATTATTAGCTTTAAACTCCTGACACCTGAGATTTTGGGAGAAAGAAATTAGGTGAAACAGACTGGAAATAATGAATGCATGAGAAAAGAAAAAAAAAAAAGATGCACTTATCCTACAGAAAGGATAATAAATCAGGTAAAGGAAAATAAATCCTTGTTAGCTGTAAAGATAAGACCCACACTAATAATGTATCTTTAATTAGTGAGTCTTTGTTTTTAAACCTGCACTGAGGTCTAAAAATTAGAAACCACTATGCCACAAAATGATCATTTTAAGTTTTAGCTGCTGTTGATTACAAAAGGCATGTTTTCCATCAAATTGTTGCAGTCTGTCAAGGTGGCATTTCCACACTGTCTCTGCACAGGAAGCACTTCCAAGTTTTCTTGGCAGACAGAGATGGACAATTGTACCAAGAGCACATAACAAATGAAACATCACCATGTTAATTATTTGGGAATCTATAGCACGGAGCTGAAATACTTAAGAGCATTTCCACGTGCACAACAAAGGCCAAAAAACCAGAGATCACAGCAGTTCCACCAAAAATAGAAGGTGCAGGGGGAAAAGGAAAAGACCCTTGAGTGAGTTTTAAGCTTTGTGCATCAGCTCACCCTCCTCTGCTGGAGCATTTGGGATCATGACACTTTGGTGGAGTCAGAGACTTCCACAGTGATGCTTTGGAGAAAGGGCTGCATCATTTGGATGTAAATTTTGAGTTTGCCACAGACCCATCTAACACACATGGGAGAGCCACTCCAAACACCCCCAGCAGTGAGGCAAGAACTGTTGGAAACCATGGAGCAGGCACACCTCACCTCCTGCTCTAATAACTGTCTTCATTATCTGCTGTAAGAGGAATATTCAGCACTGAAAACATCAGCTGAAATGTTCTCTCCCAACACCAGCAGCTGTGACTTTCTTCTGCTCTTCTTTCTTCTTAAATTGTGGCCTGACTGGAGGGGGAGAGGGGCATCCTGTGGGGCAGGGAGTTGATGCAGAGGAAAATGCCAGCAACCTCTTCCAGCACAAGAGTTTCAGTGCATCAAGGAACTCAGAGCTGCTGTGAAAAGCTTTGTTCTAACATTAAAAAAAATCCCTTTTTTTGAAAAGATGAACTTGCAGCTGGAGAAGTCAGAAACAAGGCCAGGAGTTGCAAGGTCAGACAAGCTCTGCTTGTGTTCCTGTCCAGGCTGGGTGACATTTCTGCTAACACACGTGTGGGACACAGAGTTCCATCGCTGATGCACCATCCCTCTCCTCCCACAGGAGTTCTCTGCCTCACCCCGTGCCCATCCCTCTCCTCCTTCTGCCCCCTGGGGCCCAGGCCTGCAGGAGCAGCTCAGTGTGTGCTGTGCCCTCAGCCCTCACCTCGATCTGCTGCACTGTCAGGTCCAGGAAGGTGTTCTCATTCCTCACCCCAATGAGGCTCTTGGGGCCTTTGCAGCCCATGCTGGTGCCCAGGCCACCATTGAGCTTCACCACCACCAGCTTGTTCAAGACAGAAGCAATGTTATCAGGCAGGCCTCTGGCCTTGATCTTCTCATAGGGCTGGATCTGGGAAAACAAATTAAAAAAACAACACACACACACACAAAAACCAAACCAGCAGTCAGATATTTGGAAAGAAACTGCATCCTCCTAAAAACTTTCAAAACTTACAACGTGGTGATAAAACTCACATTCATTCACATGCCATATGACACTAAAGAACATCTGCAAAGTGAGTCTACAATAACTGATTTGTTATGATACAAATAACCTGGTTTGTTACTACAATAACCTCTTTTCTCAAGAGCTTCTATAGACTTTGTGACACCAGGCACCATCAGCTTCATTCAGATGAGAAGAAGTCACACAAGAAGTTACACAACCCCATTCCTGCCCTGCAGAAGGGGAGGGGGTTTCCTTGGGAACTCACTGCCCCACAGGATGGCCCCTCTCCCCCTTCAGTCAGGCAATTTAAGGACCAGGCTCTACATGCAAGGCATAGAATTTTCCTTCTATGAGAGGCTTAAACTCAGGGGTTTTGTTTTGGGTTTTCTTGGGGTTTTTTTTTGTTTGTTTGTTTTTTCTGCTCTGAGGTTGTCAAAGGCAACATTCTTGAGAAAATGTTGGTTCTTTACCTCAGTCTATACTGATTCTGATTCCAGACACTACTTTGATATAATTAATTTCTCCTAACAGCATGATACAAGAGTGGAAGAGAGTTCCTAGCTCTTACTTTGCTGTTTTCAGAATGTGTTCATCCAGCCCATAATAAACCTTACAGGAAGTCTTCTACCTCACTGACAGCTGTTTCCTACAGGTTTAAGAACAGAATCTGGGCTACATTTGGGGCTCATGATGGAGAGCAAAATCAGGCTCATAATCACATTATCCCTAATGTTGTCCCCCAATTCAAAGCACCTAAATCAAAGAAATAATGACAACAGTGGCACAGTAAGAATCATGCCAAAGCTGTTAGAGCAGAATCAATACAATTATCCTTTAGCCTGCCCTTCTAGAGATTTTCTTTTGAAGAAAAGCCCTGCTGTTCCAGTGCTGCAGCATTCTAGCTGCTAGGAAACTATTTTAATTCTGATAAGGGGTGTGTAAAATCCACAACTGGTTTCCAAAAAACAAATACATACAGAGCAGTTTCCAGAGCTGTGTTTGCTTTGGGCAAGGGCTGGGGTTCAAATGGAAATTCACACTGCCCTGGAACAAGAATCATATTTCTGACTGGGATATGAGGGAGGGAGGCTTGCACAATTCCAGAATTCCTGGGCAGCAGATCAGGGCAGATCCCTCAGATCAGGGAAATTCTGCCCCATGGGATCTGGGAAGCCTATGGGATGTATGGCAAGGTAACTCCTATAGGATGTACTGCAAGGTAACTGCAGGTGGAGGTCTCACAGAGAGCAGCACCACAATCACTGCCACCTCACCAGGACACAGGCAGGAGCTGCCTTCCAAACTGCCAAGAACTTTTCAGGAACAGAAGTGCACAAAAAGTGGACTCCTGCTTTGTCAACAGCAGAGATGATGTTCTGGGCTGAAACACCCTGAAAAACAACTGCTCTTCTCTTTAACAATGAGATGATAAATCCTGGCTTTAGTGTTTTAGAGGTACACCTGGAAGCTCAATGAACATTTTGCTACCAGCAGGACCTGCAGAGATTTACACTCAGATTTATTGCTTCCCATCACTCCAAGGTCAGTAACACCCTGCATGAGATTTGTACATGGATTAAAAACATTTCATCTTGAGCTGGGTGGGATGTGAGTCACATCCATGATGTTCTGACACTGTCTGAACATCCAAAAAAAAAATTATCTCAACTTTCAAGTCTCACTATGTTCTTCTTGCATCACTTACAGAAAGCAGGAAGTCTGACACTCAGCTCAGGGCCAGACTGCCTCAGAAATCATTTGCCTTTGCTAAAGTGCCAATTGCCTTTCCATGCTTTCACCATCGTGCCTGAAACCAGCTTTTCTGAACATTCAAAGTCCTGAAGAAGGTAACAGTTCCATCAGGGACTCCATTCACTGGATGTTGCACCAGTTGCAACACAAAATTTATGACTCAGCCTCACTAAATGTTTCAGTTTCTTCTGGCACAGGCATTGGAAACGTCAACTTGGCAACAAAGCCCTGGATCTTGCAGGGTCTTTAATTCAGAGAATAACAAATGTCCAAAAGTCAAGTTCCAGCAGGAATGCTGCAGCAGCAGGACTGCTGGATGCCAGTGCTATCAATCCAACAGCTCCAGCCATGTGCAGGCACTAAGATGCACAACAAACTCCTCACACACACAAAATACACAACTGGAGCAACAAAAATCAATTCTTGCTCTAAGGGGTTGAACAGCATGCTTGACAAGCAAGTGCTGCTGGGGAAATTCTTCAGGAAGAAGCCAGGGGCAGGAATGACATGCCTGGCAGAAGCATGGCTGCAGTGCTGCTCTCTTGGGACACGTCTGGCAGCCCTGGGTTGGGACTGCTCTAAGATGACACATTCAGCTGCTTTTGTTTTGCTGAAGTGATTTCTTGGAACAGCCTGGATGAGGCAACGTTGGGAGTTTGACTAACAGATTCCAGCAGCCTCCTCCTACTGCAAGGAGGCTTGCAAGGGTTTGTCAGAGACAGACAAAATGAGCAGCAGGGCTGTCACCGTGGGCAGAGCGGAAAGGAGGACGCCCCGTTAGTGAAGATGTGCTCACAGTGGGAGGAAACATTGACTCAGCACCAAGGGACACCCCTAGAAACAGCCCCAAATGAAGAGAGAGATGAGAGCTGCCCTCGTGAGACCCCAGCTCTGGAGTCCTGAGTACAGGAAATCTGGGGAGCAGGGCAGAGGAGAGCCACAAAGGTGATCAGAGAGAGGAGAGCCCTGCTGTGAGCTCTGGGGGTGGCCTGCCTGGAGGAGAGGAGGCTTTGGGAGACCTCACAGCTCCTAGAGGGGGCTTACAGAGGAACAGAGACTTCTCACACAAGCTGAGACAGATAGGAAAAGGGCAACAGTTTCCAGCTACAAGAGAAGAGATTTATATCAGATTTTAGGAGGAAGTTCTTTACTCTGAGGGTGGTAAAGCAGAGGAAGAGGTCAGCCAGAGAAGCTGGGGCTGCTCCATCCCTGGAGGTGTTCAAGGCCTGGAGCAATCTGGCCTAGTGGATGGGACACCTTCCACTAGAACAAGATGATTTTTAAGGTCCCTTCCAAACCATTCCATGAGATTCTATGAACCCTTAAAACCTGTGTCCAAAGCTGAAGATGAAGATATTTAGCTTTTGAGTAAGGCCATAACATTTATTCTTTTCCTTCACAACACAGCTCACTGAGGTGACAACCTGAGCTGCAGACAAGAATCCAACCACTGGGGAAGAAAACAAGGCTCTAACAGACAAGCTCCTTTCACACTCACATGGCTTCAGATGTTCTCCTTACACCCCAGCTGAGGCTTTTGCACTGCTGTTCTGAGGTTAACTGGATCACTGCAGCTCTCTCAGAGGCCTCCCAGCAGGACTTTGCTATTGCTCCCAATCCAAACAAACAGAGGGCTGTAATCTACCTGGAGGGGATTAAGTTACACTTGCCATGTCCACAATCTTTCCCTCCTTTCCCTGTTAACTGCCACTCTCAGTGTACTTTCTTCTCTGGAGACTGTAACAGTAATTGCTCCTAACTATGGCAGCTATCACTGTAAGCCTTTGGACATATGAAATCAAAGCATCTGGAAAGAAAAAACAAGTCAGAGGTTTACCAGTCTAGTGTGAAATGGGTTCAACCTTCTGTTACTGTCATCAGTGTAAGTTGTTACACTGAAAATGGGGAGGTCAGGGAGGAAAGCTCCCATTGCAGAGAAAAACAGGGATACTACAAAGCAAGAGTTCCTGTTTCAATTTACTGACAGGAGCCTTTACCTGTCTTCAGGAAGAAGCAGAAGCCACAATCAGAGAACAAATACAACAGATAACACAGATGGATGACCTACAGAAGTCCGATCAGAAATTCTGCTTCTGCACAACACCATCCCTTGGCACTGGGCAAAAGCCTGAAACACTCTTCCCCACCTAAAACACAAAGCCCATAAACCCAATAAATTATTCATGAACTTTTTTAAAGCTGCTAAATAAATAAAAAAGCAACAAACCCCCAGTTTGGCAGATTTTTTGTGTGCCTCTGTTTACAGATACACATGTATGTCTGTGTGTTTATACACACAGAGATCTCAACATATGCTTTTTGCTCTACTAGGGATCAGCTGAAGATTGTACTTGCCAGAATTCCCAGCAGCAAAGCAACTCTCCAAAACAATCACAGGCAAATAAATTCACACTGCAGAGAATTTGGTGCTTTCTAGGTCATGATCCTTGCAGTGTGAGATTCTCCAAGCAGCCAAGCATCCCACCACCTCATAAAACAAGGTCACCCCTACAGGCAATTATAAATCACTTGCAAGATTACCAGCAAACACTTCTTCTAGACACCAACCCCTGTGCTGTTCTAACAGGAGCAGGAGGAGAATGTGCTCTGAGGTTTTATAGCTAGGAAAAGAAAACTCAATGGGAAGTAAACAGAAGCACTCAAACAAAATATGTGTTCACAGATGGATATGTGTCCCAAAGACTTCTGTACTGCAGCCCTTCAAAAGTTATCCCTCTTTACCCCTTCTAAAAGCTGTTCTTACCCACACCAGCCAGACTAGTAATTCTGAAATTCTGGCCTTCAGGAAGTCAACTTTTATTCAATAATTCCACAAGTCATACTCCTCAGCAAAGAATCTGGGAGAAGGTCTCTTGGGATGTGTCTTATGTGGAACCCTTTTCATTTTCCACAGTATGTCCCTGACATGACTGATGCATTGAAAAGAAGGGAGTGGATACAGCAGGGAGAGAAATAAAAATCTTATGGCCAACAAAAAGGAGAAAAGAAAAAAAAAAAAATTTAACTTCGCTCTCAGTTTTTATAAGTGCTCAAACCCACCTCCTGTCAGATCAGGAAGTCCAAGTATCCCTAAAGAAAGGGGTGTTTACTGAAGTGAAGAAGGCATGGAAGGAAGTTTGTCTGCAGATATTTTGCCCTAGCTCTCTTCTGTGGCACTTATCAAGCATGATTACTTGATTTAGAGTAAAAATTTCATTTTCCATCACGAAGGCATCTCATCTGACCAGAAGAGTCCTGCTCCTGCAGAATCCTTACCTTTCTCTCTCATCAAAAGCACAAAAGCCCTGTTACACAGCACAGGGACACATCTGAGAATGAGCAGTACAGGCCATCAGGAAAAAGAGGGATACTCTTCCTAATCCTGCCCTTCTCCACTCAGCCCTCTATGACCTGAAGTTAGAGCTTTTCTCTTTTTTTAGCAGCTTGGGAATGTGCCCCCAGTCTATTCCAGAGCCTCACCACAACCTCCAGCTGGACATCTGCTCCAGATGTCCAACCTGGGTACTTTCAGACCTTTACAGAAACTTGCCTGTTTTTCCACTGAAGGTGTGCAAAACTTGAAATATAGACAAGAGCTCTTCCTCTCCACAAAGCAGCCATTCACTCACATCAAATTTCTGTAATTTAATCCCAGCCCTTCTCTTGGCACAGGGAACAGTTTATCCCTTTGATTGTCCTAACTACCTTCTTACATATTTAAAAGACCCAGAGTCTCAGCCCCACAACCCCTGAAAGAAATCCCCTTTTCTTCAGCCTTCCTTGTAAGTCATCTTATCTAGAACTCCAATTTCCCACCCTGGCCTCTTCATTGAGGGCAGACTTCTCTCCCCAAAGCAACACTTCATTCAGTGTTACAGCACAGAAAAGAGAGACATCACATGTTTTTGAAGTTAAAAGAAAACACTCAACCTTGGAAAAACCCTAGACTTGCTCTAAAACAGCATCATTCTTCCACCCTTTATAGAGCAGCCCTGCATCTGTTCTGGAAGTAAGAGGACAGCCTGCCTTTCATGGGAAACAGAGCCTCGATTGAGGCACACAGAGAGCCTCAGAGAAACCACAGGCCTGGGAGCACACAGAGCTCCTGCAATATGCCAAGATCACTGCACTGGGAAAAAGCAAGGATTTGTAGCACAACCACACCATTCCTTACACAAGAGTCAAAGGACAGCCTAAGGGCCACTGATGAATCAATAAAATGAGGTTAGGTTTAATGGGAAGTATTTATTTCAGGGCTAAACAGTGCTGAAAAAAATACATAGTGCTTTTTCAGCAGCAGCTCAAATTACAGGTTATAAGTTACAACAACACAGACAACGTTAGAAAATCAGGCTCCAAAACCCCCCACAGCCAACTCCTTGTTTCAGATCCCTCACTTCTGCTGAGCTGCTGCAGGTTAGAGAAGTTGCTAAATGAGCTCTATTACCCAGCCCACTTGCCATATGTCCCTTTCAAATTATTAAACATGAAGGATTGCTGGAAACAGACTCATCTGAGACGTGCAGCCTTCTTCTAAGGGCAGGAGGGAAATGGGAACAACAAGGGTCCTCTCCCTACTTCCCCCCTAACACAAGTTTATTCCAGAGAAGGCACCAAGTGGTTGAGGTGGCATCTGTCCCATTTTGCTCCCCTGCTCCCAGAGCAGCTAACAAAACAGCACCAAAGAACTTGACACATATGGTAAGCAGAACCTGATGTTCAGGAAGACATTCAACATATGTCAACAAATAATTATTTCTTAGTTAGAACCCGAAGTGTTGTCCTACATGGTTTTATAGAACCACGGCAGACAGAGCCATTCCACGGGTGAATACATCATTTGCCTTAAGTAGCAATTATCAGCTTCAATTTCCTTACAAACTGTCACTTAATCACAACTTACAGAATCTTCTGGAGGTCTCTGGATCTTCCCCCAGTCCACAGATGGTCCCTTTTCTTGTAGGAATCTATGAAATAGCTTCTTAAATCCTTCCAGGTCCTTTTTAGTGTGCTACAAAGGAGAAAAGCATTAGTTAATGCTGGTATTCAATGCACACCTACTCAATCACAGAAGCATTTCTGCAAGTTGATGTACACTCTACTCACGAGAGTCATTTCATTAGCACTGAAGCAGACGTGCTAAACTTTAGGTAAAATTCCAGAAGTTGGCAAAAGCTCATCTTCACTCAGACTACAAAACCAACTTGGATCCCTACACAACAAGTCTTTTGTCAGAATCATAACCCTTACAAATTGGCCCAACATTTAAGGTAACAGCTTTACCCTCCCTTTCTGTAATCCACTGAAGATTACACAGAACCTTTAATAACTAAAGGTGATTAAACACTTAATAACTCTGTCACCCAGTCCAGAGGGAACTCAAAGCCTCCTACTGACATTGTATCCTGGCTACTCTTCCACACAGGACCACAGCACGTCCTAAAAATAAGGAAATCTGTGATTTACTTTCTTTCTGAGCTTTGCCTCAGTGTCCTGCAGCCCATTCCTCATGCTCTGAGCAGCCCCCACTCCGTGCTCCTTACCTCTATCTCATTTGAGTGTGCAGTTGCAAGGATCTTATCAAGTTCTACTTTCATTGAATACTCCAGCTCCTGCCGAATGACTTCCTGAAACTGTGAGGAGCCAGCTTGAGACATTGCTTTGCTCAAATCTTGAATAAAAACAAAAGAAAATTAAGTTATATTTTTAACAGCTTATTTAGACTACAAATAGCCTTCATTTTTCTTTAAAAAGACCGATAAACTCATAAAATCTCATCTTGTTTTATCACCGTGCTAGCATTCCAGGAATCTGAAGTTTTTGTTCCTGGTTCCTTGGGGAACAGATCTTAAACTGGGCCCAAAGAACAATGACCCTTCTTTCAAAACTCAAAAGAGTCCACCTCAAGAAGCATCCAAAAATCAGCAGCACTGCACTTTTTTGCTAGACAAGTCACATCCTACCACATCAACACACTTCAGCAAGCAGAAGTGTGAAAAAGAAGAATTTTCTCAGTGAAAAGTTATGTAGAACATTGTGATTGGTGGTATCTCTCTGTTCCACCAGCAAATAAAAACATATGCTTTAATTATTTATAAAGTGCACTTTCACAGGATCTTCTGTTTGTTCCAGTAAACATCCCCTTACTTTGTCAGGAGTATTTTCACACTACAGCATGCACTCCAGTTACTAAGCAACCTAGAAAACTGGGCTGTCTATCACTTCAGCATTTGTTTTGTTTTTGAAAGTGATAAACTCCACAAACTAAATACACAAATATTCTAAAAAGTTCACCCTGCAGAAAGAACCGGGAGAGAGCAGGACTTTAATTTTCCAACAGAAAGCATTGGAGTGTATTCTCAAAAGACATTCTGAGTATGTTCTCTAAAGACCTCAGTTAATTTAATTTCTGCCAAATCCCTTGAGTGATCACTTCCCTGTAACACAGAGAGTGATGTATTGCCAAATATAGCTGGGTTTTAGAAACACCCTGAGTACTAGTGCAAAAAAAGGGACAGGAGGGAACTTTACAAGTGAACAGAGCGACACTGACAGAAAACATTGTTAGAAGAGGAACCTGCATTTAAAGTCTACTTATAGAGAACACGCATTAAAAGGCTCTTCTATTGACAATGTCTAAGAAAGCCAGAGATGGTTCATTTTTAGTGCAATTTTGATTTTATTTTATTTTTCTAAGCAAAGTATTCCACAGCCTCAGCCTCAGTGACAGTATCTAATCCTTGCTTTGAAGCCCACAGAAGCCATTTTCCTGACTGCACTGTTTTGCAGGTAGGGGAGGGAGAGAAAAAAAAAAAAAATAAAAAAAAAAGACAGACAAGTGCTGCAGTGCACATAGTATGTGTGGTGCAACACGGGAAAACACCAGCTCAAGATGAACAGCACACTGAACAATAGGTCCTTTTTTTAATCAAATGCTTCATTTAGTAGTAAAAGCAGGTAAGAGCTGAAAGCCTGCTAGGCATTATCTTTCCGGGTCAAATGTGTAAAAACACAGACAGCTCTCCACCAGGAAGCACTTTTTTCCTACAGAAAAACAAGGAGGTCTGTACCAGCTCCATGCTTAATGCCAAACTGCTCCAAGCACTCCCTCCATCCCTGCCCTTTGGGGTGATGCACAGCAAAACAACTGCCAGGAGAAGCTTTCATATGTTTCTAATCCTGCAACATGTTAGAGTGCACCACGTTAAAATAATATTTCTGCTACAGCAACAACAGTGGCCATTTCTCACCGCTGGCAGGCCTGTAAAACATCTGAACCTCCCAGTGTGATGCAACTCATCTCCTAAGGAACTCTGCAAACCCTGAGTTTCAGCAGAGACCTCCAGTCGTGTGTGGAAAGCACTGGGGCTGAGGGAGGCACAGCCAGCTTCCCCAGGCTGCCATCTAAGTGGGAAAACTTGTTCTGTTCCTATTAGCCAAAAGACTTGTGTCTCTACCAGAAAAAAAAGCACTTAGAGACTAAGCAACATCACAAACAAAGCAAGAAAAAACAGCATCATAAAAGTAAATATATGATAATGTCCCAGTTTAGGGGGTCTTCTTTTTTCTGTAATATTCTGAGTTCTTCACAAACTGAATGAGCAAAGGCTAAACACATTTGATCACCAACATCCTCACAGGAAAGCAAAGCAGAGACCTGTTGCTTTTTCCAACACCAGGCAGGCAGAGCAGCAGCTGGATGGGACAGCTCTTACTGAACCATCAGCACTGGGGGGTATTTGGGCTTTACATTTAACATTTATTAATTACTGAGACCCCTCAGCCTCATCCAGACCCACTGTGTCAGCACATGGTGGTTCAGGCAGAGCATTGCTAGCGCTGTTAGTCCAATTATTATTATTATTATTATTATTATTATTATTATTATTATTATTATTACAGGGAAAGAGAGAGGAAGGACAAGGCTGAAGTTCCATAAAAACATGTGCCTGCCTGGTGCAAGAAAAGTATCTATTCTGCATAGGTAAGAATGCGAATACTGTAACTAAGAGCCCAGAGAAACAGGCAGCGACAACTCTTCTGCTCTTAACATGCCACTGTGAGGCAGAGGCTTTGAGCATTTATCTTGGAAATGACCACCAGGACTCTCTAAAGGCTCCCAACTTGGCTCTGGTTGTTCCTGCAGCCCCTCAGAGTCTTTGGGAAGGAGCTGGTATTTACTCATCTCAGCCTACAGCTGGCAGAAAGACAACTGCAGTCCTTTAACACAAACTACAGCTGAATTTAACAGCCTGGGTGAAGATTGATTTCCCTTTTCACCCAGCAGCAACAAGGAAGTTGAAAGGCCGGCACAACTGCATATCTGAAAGCAGTTCTTTCCTGCAGGCAACTAAAATCTCCTAAGGCCATAATGAAAAGTAGTTACTGTGCCTCTAAAAATCAGATGGGAGGCTGGGGTGCTGGGAAGATACTTCCAAGGATCCACGTGGCCATAAAATCCCAAATTACGTTAAGAAAGGAATGCCTTTTCCAAGCTATTTCACAACCAATGCCTCATGTTTCAGCCTAAGCCCACTTTTAGGAAACCAGTGCTCTTGAACACTCATCAGAGGTAAGAAAAGGGTGGGAGAAGGTAGTGGAAGACTCTTGGGGGATCTGCCCACACAGGAAATGAGCACAGAGCAGAAGAGCATGACTAAATAGCTGGGACTTGGGAGAACACTGGGCTTTGCAAAAATGACCACACAGGACACCTCACTTTAATGCCTTTGATAGAAATTGTTGCTCCAAGCAGCAGAGACAGGATGGCACTTCAGCCAAGTTCACGGCGCTGTTGGACACATGGAGAATTTCACCCCAGCCCTCCTGCCCCCACCCACTGTTATTTCTAGCAGGCTTTTGTGCTCTGCTCTGACTGCTAACCTGGCCCCTGCCCTCACAGCACCAGCTACAGCACACACAGAAGAGCACTGGCAGGTTTATGACGCCTAATTTTATAACTGACGTAGGAAAAAAACCAAATTGTGGTATATCAGAGCCAGCTGAGGACTTTGTACACTACCAAAACAATATAAGGAGTATATCTCCTCAGGAAAACTGCACAAGAACAGAACAGCGGTCACCTCTTACTGAGGGGCTGGCACATATTTCCTTTCTGCTGTCCTTCCTCTTATTCTACATTAAAAGCAGAGAAAATGTTAACATTGGTTAATTTCGTTCATTAATCCACTCAGAAGAGAACTTCACTGCCTTATGTGTACAAGGAGGCAGCACAGGAGGGAGTTGTGGGACAAGTCAGGCAAGAACTTCTCTCATGAAAAAGTAGGGAATCTCTCGGGGTGAGGGTTATGAATTGTGATTACTTTTGCAATCCCAGTAAGCATAGAGAAAGACCTACAGCAGAAAATCACTTGGGTCTCCCTGGAGCCAGACTAACACACAAAACCCAAGAAGGGTGGCCAGTAAGTTACAACACTCAGCTAAACTTTAAATGCTCTATCCTTGAACTCTGTGCTCAGGGTAGAGTGAATGCCTTAACTTCCAACAATTCCACTGAAAGTTCAAGGCAATTTTTATCTCTGGCAAGGATAAAAGTCTCTTTAAATATTCACACTATAACGTGCAACACTAACAAACACTACTTCGAATTTCAGAACTGAACATACCCACTCAGCCTCTACAAACGTTTTCCTACTACTAGAGGCAAAATTTGCCAACACATGCTGGACTGGAGCACACGTGAAGTGAAACCTTTATGATCTGACTCTTCTTGACGGATGAGCACATTAGCTAACTCAGAAATTTGCAACCTAGGAAGCTGTTCTTGCCAGCTGCACACACCAAGAGTTTAGGTGTTACAGTCAGACACAGCTGAATTTCCCAGTTTAGCAGATGATCCTCATGCTAAAAATATCACTTGACATGGCAATATATTTTAGTACTATTGGCCTGACAAAAGAGCATCTAAACAGCGGATGGTCTTGGGGTTTTTTGGTATTTTTTTTAAGGTTTTCAGGATTGTCAAATCTCTGGTAATATTTTAAAAACCAATTATGATCTTTACATAGGTTTCTACAGCTTTCCATTTCAAAAATAACAGCACTTCTCTGCAAGATGGCTACCTTCAGCAATGGTCTGAGATAAGCCAATTCCACTCTAAAAGAACAATTAGCAACATATTTTCCTAACCAACTTCACAAGGGCTTATCTTGATAACTTTCAGAGTGGCCGGTTGAGCAACAGTGCTGGGAGCACTCTCCTCCTCCAGCTGCCTGCTTTCTGCCCAGGTGTCACAGGACGTTAGCAGACAGGTGATGCCTTCACACAGCCAGCACTGTCCAGCCCTGAACATCCACTGTGTGAGGGACAGTGATTTCCCAGAGCCTGCAACACCCAACTTTGCATAGCAAACGACCTACTCGTGTTCCTTCTGCAGGCAGCATCACATTTGTTGATAGGCCTGCGTGGATTTATATTAAAGAACCCTATAGGCACATATTTTCATTGCAAAATAAAAAGAGCACACCGGCACCACGAGGAATATAGGAAAACAGGGTAAGAAAACTGCAACGGCAATGCACCAAAGTAATTTTTCTTCCCAAAATGACCTCTTGTGGGCTGGTTCTCTGCTTTACGGGGAATCCGAAACTCAGACCACGTACACAGAAACGCTCACACATGCGGAGAGGAGTAAAGGAGAGTGCCGGAGCCTACCGGCATCAAAAAACGCCAAAACACTCTCTAGCGTTAAAGGGAGAAAAAACAATAATAAAAAAAAACGAAAAAGAAAGAAAAAAGATAAAAAAGCGAAGACGTTCAACCTCGGCATCCATCCTCCCGCAACTTTAGCGGACGGCTCAGCGGAGAGGGGCGATTCGCGCTGGCGAGGTCCCGCAGGATCCCCCAGCCCCTGGCCGTGCACAGCCCCGGGCGCAGCCCCACCGTGCCGAACCGAACCGAACCGAACCGAAGCGGGCCGGCCCCGCCACCGGATCGCGGACAGGGCTCCGGGGCAGCCCGGGCACATCGCAGCCCCCCGAGCCACCGGGAGCGCGGACCCAAAACACGGCGAGAGAAACAAAGCGCGTCAGCTTACCTTTCAGGAGAGCCGACATTTTCGCGCTTTAATAAATAAACAAACACTTGGGTAAACACGGAGCGCCTCGCTCGGGGGGTTCCGCCCCGCGGCGGGCAGCGAAGGGCCGGAGCGCGGAGGCTGCGGCGGGAGAGGCGGCGACCCCGGCCTCGCTGGGAGCTCCCGCCCGCCCGCCGCGCTGCCCCTCCGCCGAGCAGTCCCTCCCGGGCCGGCGGGCGGGCGGCGAACCCCGAGCAATTTAAATTTCATCAATGGAAGAGGCGGACCCGCCGCGCCCCGGGTTTCGCCACCCCCGACCCTCCCCTCCCCTCCCCGCCGGGCCGGGCCGCCCGCCTCCCCGGGGAGCTCCCGGCGCGGCTCCTCCCCGCTCCGGGACGCGATGGGACGGGACAAGGCCGGGCCGGGCCGGCGGCGGCCGCCCCGGCGCTCCGCTAGGCCGGGGCGGGAGGGTGGCCCT